>JACDJE010000399.1:515385-540560 GCA_016647715.1 Pavo muticus | reverse complement strand
TTTTTTTTTTTTTTTTTCCCCATTTGATCATTAGACAGCTTTTAGCCTTTTAGGCAAAGAATCCCTTGCAAAGGGAAAACTGCACCAGCTCAAGAACAGCCTCAACTTGCTGTCCAGTAAGTTGCTGTTTTGCTGCTGCACTGTATGGTGTCACCGCGTAAAGGTGACACCGAGAGTAGTGTGGCTAGTAAAAATATCCTTGCTCTCAAATACAGGGCAAAGGAGTACTGCCTAAGAGGTAGGATCTGAGAATTCCATAGGCATTCAAGATTCAAGTTTTTTATTCTGTTCCACCTATCAGAGCTTGTAAGAGGGGGAAGGTTTTGACCTGTTAGCTTAGTTGTAACTTTTTTTTTCTAAGATCAACAGTGCAAAATTGTGACATAAATTGAATGGAAAAAGTGCTTTTCTGTAGAAGAACAGCACAAATCATTTGCTCCTTAATTGTGTTTAATAGAACACATATGATCAAATAATGATAATTCAATATTATAATTATGTTTTATTTTTGAATGACCTCTTCAGAATGTCATACACATACAAGTGTTACTTTTGTGATGTAAAACTGAACAAAGATTTTTAAAGAAGTAAGGATTTTTGAAGTTACACAAGGAAGATCAAGAGGTACCCAGTCAAAGATCAGTGGTAGCGATCACTAAATTGCATCAGTGATACTTCAAACATTCAGCTGAGGGCCTGATTTCTGAGTATGTGTTCAACGAGAGAGTAGGCTTCTGACCTTTACTCAAATAACTTCATTTTAGAAAGTTTTTAGTTTATTACAAGTAGTCTGGTCTTCTCTCAGCATTTAATCAACTGCTTCACACAGTTACGGACAAAGTGGTCTCAAAATCATAGAGAGACTTAGGGTAATGTTTTTTTTCCAAAAGCACTAAACAAAGAAGTGCAATTGTAGTTTTGCTATTGCGTGCAATAAATTACTTTAGAGGATGATAAAATGAGAATTGCATTTAAAATGTTTGAGCAAAATCCAGGAATTATTTTCTTAGTTCAGTGGTTTATAAATAATACACTATCAACAAAGGACTGAAAGTTGCACTGCAGAGCATTTTGTTTTCTGAAATTATCGTTATGAGTAATATCAATGATAAAGACAGCTCCTGAAATTGAGGTAGAAATTTTAATTGCTGTTATAAACATAAATAATTAAAACAGTAAGTATTCTAAGCAACCAGACCTTGTACGTGGCTTAGCTTGTCCTCCAATTAGAACTTCAGAGAAGCTGAATTTGTAATTCTAAGGCAATTGTTTGAGTGATCAATTTTGGTATTATATAACTGGAAACATGCAAAGCATTTTAATTTCTTTAAGAATTGTTGTCAGCAATTTGTTTAGTAAGAGAAGACCTACAGAAAACATATGCCATTCTTATTACCCAGAATCCAATAAAGATAGGTTTTTTTTTTTCAAATTATTACCATATGTGAGTAGGAGTTGCTTTGTACTGTAAAGTTATTTTAGATACCAGAATAATTTGTTTTGTAGTTTGAGTTCCTCACTGTTAAAATGTCCCCTTAGATTTGCTATTACTTCTATTACTTTGACTATTGCGTGATATATAGTTTANGAAGAGATTTGAGGTGACACTTTGAATATGAGATCTTCTGAAGGAAATAAGGGCTGGTGGGGAGAAGTGGAGTTCACCTGTCAGTAGAGTCTTGATAACCTCATGAAGCCCTAGATTGAGGGATAGGTGCCATATACTTGAAGTAAATGGCAGAATCAGGGATGAGGGCCAAATGCTCAGCAGGGAATGCTTTCTGAGTTCCTTAAAGGAAGTGTGATGAGTGGAGGCCCATCTGAAGTACATCTTCACAAACACAGCCTGGGAAACAAAGAGGAGGAGCTAGAAGTCATGTGCAGGTGCAGAGCTATGATGTTACTGCATTTAGAGATGTGATAGGGGAGCTTGCAGGTTTGATCACTCCAGGCTCTTCAGGAATAAATGACAACAAGGGAGGATTTGTGCTCACCACTGAGGAACAGCTTGAATTCACTTGGCTCTCTTATGGAACCAGCATGTTGAGTTTATTATTCAGATGAATGCTCAGTGTAAGGGATGTTGTGGTAGATGACTACTATTAAGCTTTTTAAAAAACAAATAGAATTTTCCTAATTGCAAGCCCTTGTTATGTCAAGGATTGATATCTGCTGGGAGGGCCATGCAACAGACTTCTGCAACCTGGAAGGTTTCTTAGGTGCATCAAGGAAATCTTGTCAGGCTGGCTAGGATAGATGCTTTGCTGAATTCACAGCTCAGAAGTAAGAAAGGAATATCTGGAGAAGTAGCAGGGAATGTCTGCCTTTTATGGTTGTAGACATTGGCTGCAGTGACCGTGAGATGATGCAGGTTAAGATCGTGAGGAAAGTAAGGAAGATAGGCAGTGAAATCAAAATTGTTCTTTTCAGGAGAAAGGATGGGCCTATTTGGGGAAGTGATAGGCAGGGTCCTGTAAGAGGCTGCCCTGAAGGGTGAAGGTACACAGGAGGGCTATTTTATATTCATGGATAACCTTTTCAAAGACCAAGAACAATTCATTTCAATGCTCAAAAAAATGAAGAGTAGCAGAAAGCAGCTTTACTGAACAGGTGGATTCTGAGTTCAAATGGAAAAAGGAAAGATATGGGAGATGGGAATCGAGATGAACTATCAAGGGCATATATAGAAACATCAAGTGGACATGTGGGGGATGGATTGGGAAGACATAAAAACTTGATTAAAGCTTCTACTAGCAGAGAATCTGAAGATGAGAAGCGCTCCCACAGGTACCCCAGGCATGAAATGAAGATCAGTGAAGTGGTTCTACTAGTGAACAGATTAGGCAACTTTGTGACAAAGACATGGAAAGACCTAGGAACTCAATGCCTGCTTTGCCTCATCTTTTCTCCATTAAAACTGATAGGGTCTGCTCTTAGGCCTTCTGAATTTTGTGGCTAGCGATAAATGTGGGATGGTGGTGGAGAATTAGCAACTACAGGATGGATGAAAAAGTGGCAGAACTGTCAGGTTTTCAGAGTAGTTGTTGATTCAGACTAACAGCCTTAGATGAATGATGTTCCTTAGGAGACAATACTGGAGCCAGTATTTCTTTAACACCCTCATCAAAGACCTGAAATATAAGAATAAATGTCCTGAAACGCAAGAATGATGCCAAACTGTAAAAAGTGACCAAACAAAAAAAAAAAGACAGAAGCTATATTGCTTGTCTAATTCTGAACTAAGTCTGCTTAGTGCAGTTGACTATCAACACTACTACTGTTAGTAAATATTTAAATGTGTTTTGAAATACAGATTAGTTTTGCGTATTTTGAGACTGCAAACAAGCAATACTGTGAAATTTAGGAGCTTGCAGATAATGCTCCTGTCAAACAGATATTGTAGTTATTTTGATTAACAATACTGATCAGTTATTACTATTTGTCATCTGCCTACCACCAGCTTTTTCATGTCAATACACTGCACATTTCCGTACTATGAAGACACATTTCCTCTGTATAGCTTTTGAAGAATATCTTATATTAAAAAAAAGACACTACCTGCCTTCTTGATTTTAACTGAAAATAAGAGTTCTGCCTCTACAGAAAATGTCATTGTGTTACCTGTTTGGGAAAGTTATGGCAAATGGCATCTCACTGTTTACTCGTGAAGAAAATAAGTGGACAATGCTTTATTCTTAAAATTGTTTGTAGCCTCACTAAGTATTGAAGCACCATTACGTTGCCTGAACACACAAGAAGGTGGGATCCAACTCCTGGGCTATACCGCTTATGCAAGTCTCCCTGTGGACTTTGTGTCACTGATCACAGCCTTCTGAACCTTTCAGTTCAACTAGTTTTCAGTCTACCTCATTGTAGACTTATGTAGCTTGTATGTCATCAACTTATATATGAAGTTTTTTTTAGGGTATGGCATCAAAAGTGCAACTGAATGAAATTAATTATACTTCTAGTATTAGCTTGGAGTTGTATTTGTTCTTTAGACTTATGTAGCCTTCCAATTCTCTGGTAAATATTTTGAGTTTGCTTTACTTCTGGGAATATCTTCTACTGCTAATTCTGGTAACTCTTCTCTGCAGTTAAGCAGCAGAGAACTTGGGAAGCTCTCAAAACACTGAATTACATGGGAAGCACTGAAAACACTGATTGTTGCCTTCCTAAATCGAGTCTTTCAACATCTCTTCCCTCAATCTTACATAGAGATTGCTTTACTTGATCTCCACATCTTTTTCCGTGTAGCTGCATTAATTTCACCTTCACGGGCATTTTTTTGCTTTCTGGTTTTAGGTACACTAAAGCACTTCACTGAGCAACAGATGCTATTAAAAACTTCACAGTGGAACCAAAGTGTTGCTTTGCATCCACCTCAGATATCTCTGTGAAATAATGTTGAATGCAGGAATAAATTTCTTCTTTATTTTCTGAAAATGTTTGAATGCAGTTGTCACAAATCTTTTCCCTGAGCTTAAGTTATTTTGCTTCTAGTAATGGGAGAGGCCAAGTGAAATTATAGAATCACTCATGTTGGAAAAGACCTTAAAGATCATTGAGTCCAACCACAACCTAACCATCCTACCCTAACTCTAACAACCCTCCACTCTATCACGTCCCTGAGCACCGCATCCAAACAGTTTTTAAACACATTCAGGGATGGTGACTCAACCGCCTCCCTCGGGACCTTTTCCAGTGCTTAACAACCCTTTCTGTAAAGAATTGTTTCCTGATATCCAACATAAACTTACCCTGGTGCAACTTGAGGCCATTTCCCCTTGTCCTGTCGCCAGTGAGAAGAGACTAACCCTGCTCTTGCTGTAAGCACCTTTCAGATATTGCAAGAGAGCAATAAGGTCTCCCCTCAGCCTGGCCATTTTCTTTTTTTTACTTTTTCTTTTCACACTGACTGCAGTTATCATTATTCATAGTCTGCGTTGAAACTTGTATTGACTGCAACATGATGTAGAGCACTTAAAGGACCATTCTAGTACTTTGGTTTGAAGGGAATTGATATTTGCTAAGTGTAACTTCCTGGAAATATGTGGAAACGTATCTTTAATTTTTTTTTTCTATCTGAAACAAAAATGGCATTTTTCTGATTTTCTTTTATCAGAGGGGCTCTTGCTCATGGTGGGAAAGGGTAAAGTTATGCTGAAATAAGTATATAAAAAATGCAAATACCACTTTTTAATTATTATTTACAAGTTATGCCTTAGGAATCTAATCCAGGAAATGTTAATCTAACATAATACTTATTGTCATATATTATTCTACTTTATCACTTGAATTTCTCAAGCAATACTCTCTTTTAATTATTCTGCTAAAACTTAGTAGGACATTTTTAGATTCTAGATATTTCATGTACACATTACAGACATTGTGTTAATAATTTGGGAGAGTATAGGTGTACTGTAAATAAAGGCACTTTTCAAATATGTGGCTCTGCAACCATACCAATCAGCTTGCTTCAGAACCCTGGGATGCAAGTTGTCCCGCCATTTGTACATATTCAGCATCATGAGGTGGTCCCACACTTGTTCTTCTCGTACAGTGAAGGGGATTTTGCATTCCCAGCCCCTCTTAGAGATTCAGGGATGTGAGTTTCATGGACTTGAGACACATAAGAAGCCTGGCTGTCAGTGAAGATTGAGACAACTTGTTGAGTACTTCAGCCTTCTCCATGTCTGTCAGTTTTCCCTTCCCATTTATCAGAAGGAGCGTACTGTCTTTGGCTTGTCTTTTCTGACCAATGTTCAATCTGTAGAGTCCCTTGTTATTTTTCACATCTCTCATCAAGTACGGTTCTAACTGTGCCATGGCTTTCCTGATCTCATCTCTGTGTGTCTGGACAGTGTCCCTGAATACAGTAGTTTATTTTAAAATTTACAGGGGGAATTTTTTTTTTAATGGCTATTTTAACTTCACAGATTGAAAAGATGCTGATTTCATGCATGTGTCATTTGTAAGATATTTCCATCCTTTAGTATAGTTAGCAGTTGAATTACATTAACATCAGCGAAAACCTGAGTAGAACCCTTGTTCTAAATTCTGCCTTACATATAGTTTTTATTGTACAACAATGTTTATTCTAACATCTTTGCTGATTATGGCTGTGCTGCTGTAGGCTTTCTGACAATCTTTTTTAGGTTCTGCTTTTGCTGTGTGTGTATACTCATAATATGATAATTCTATTTTATTTTTACTTAATGTAAAGGTATTAACTACAAAGATGTTGTATTTTGTTGTATTATTTTTTTTAAACTTCCTATAACAGGTACCAAGTGCTGGCATTTGCAACAGATGCTGATGGAAGACAAGAAACAGTACAACAAAAACTTAGTTCTGGAAAGAAACTTGTGGTAAATGCTGTTTATTTTACATAACCTATATGGTGCCTTGCATGCTTCCGAAAAAGACTAATGCGAAGTAATGAATGTAAACATTATCTGGTGACAAAGGATCCTATCTGGTTGCTTTTAAAAGACAGCAGAATGTCTTCTGTACACATCTATAAGGATTTCCTTGAGCCTTAGTTGTTTCAGGTTGGGCCTTAAACTTGCTACTGTTCTGAGAAAAACAATAACAGCAACAACAAAAAGCACCAAACCTGTATGCTATACTGTGTACTAAACAGCTATTTCTAAGAGCAGTCTTTGTCCTTCTAGTGCAGGATCTAATCTGCATTAAAATAGATGAACCTGAAATATTGCTCATGTTTCTGACTTTATATTCAGCTTATGAAATTAATCTAGTACTTGGAGAGTCCTCTGTACTTAACAGAAAATTCAGCACTGGAAAATATGTTTCCATAAATAGTCATTATCCTGGACTCTTTTTTCAAAAACCTGTTTAGAGTGATCTTTAGGAGAGCCTTGTGGCTAATAAACTGCTTAATAATTGAGCTACCTGTTATTGAGAGGATGAGAATTTGAGTCTCTGGCCCTTTGTTAGAACTGCTTGTCCACTCGCTATACTATGTAAAATGCTGGATTTGGCTTATTTCAGGTATGACAATAAAATATAGGGAGAACATTTTCCTTACATTGGTTAGTAATAGAATTTTTTCATACTATGTTAGTCAACCCGAATCCTATATTTTGAATTAGGAGAAGAGAGATTTTTAATAAGAAATTTAGAAGTTTCCTCAAACATACTGTATATAAAATAATTTTTTTAAATATGAATTGAGAAGCATATATTGAGGCAAAGGTAATATTTTCCTTTCAAGATGGCACTTCCAGTTTTGTATATGAGATATGCCATTATGTTTACTAACACATTCTATTCTTAAGCAAAAGTTGATGCTGTTAATTTAGGAAGTGATGACATTTGAATGGCTTTTGATTTCAGAAATTCTGAATTTATTCAACCAGCGTGTCAAAAGCAATTTTTGCATGTGTGAGTTAAAGTTTTTCAAAGGAGCTGAAATAACTAACTAATGAAAGCTATTAATAAGCAGTAATATTGCTTAAACATGTAAGGATATAGGCAACGAAGGATTTTGAAATAGTCTTTCATTATATCAGTGCATGTAGTTGGAAAAGAAGATAAGCCTTCATAAGCAGAAGCATTCTTCAAATTGAAGGGTGTACATTATTGGGTGCAAGTATGTATGTGGGCTTAAGCACCATAAATTTTATCCGTGTTTCCAATTACATATTGGTAGAATAGGTTATCACCTTTCCTCTCTAACACTGCCCCAAGGACATGTACTGTGGCAGATTTAAATGATTTTATTTCTCTGTTTTTGGAGAATTTAATACTTACAGCATAAAACACTTTCATCTTTAGTGGGGTGTGTATCTTAACATTTAGTTCAATATGCTTGTGAAGCTTATTGCATAGCCATTAATAGATGATAATTTTGAAATGTTGATGTTGTTTTTCCTGCTTTACCCACAATAAGGAAAATCACAACTGCCTTCCAAATCAACAAGTGGATAAGTAATATTTTCTCCTTCCAAAAAAACAGACCTTGATTTTTCTTTTCCACTTATGCTACTGATACTTTTGTAGTTTGATGAATTCTGAGCTTTCTCTGTGTATTTTTGAGTTTTTCTTAAATGTGCAATTGTCAACTGATCTCTAGAGCATGTGTTTTCTTCTTTTTGTCTTTTAAAGGTGGATTGGGTTCTCAACATTGGAGAACAAGCACTGGATATATGCATTGTCTCCTTTAATCAGGCAGTTTCTTCTGTTTTTGTACTTGGTGAGAGAAGCCTCTTCTGCCTAAAGGATAATGGACAAATTCGCTTCATGAAAAAGCTTGATTACAGTCCAAGTTGCTTCATTCCTTATTGCTCAGGTATGTAAAAGAAAATTCAACTTGAAACTTTTAGCTTTGCTACTTCCCTAGCTTTTNAAGAAAAAAAAAGAAAAGAAAAAAGTTTATAATAAAAGAATTTAACAAGTAATTGAAATTCCAGATCATGTGTAGAATGTGCCAAATAAATAATGGCATTTGCAGGCATATTGCATGAGTGCAGTAGCTGTGGGGAAACTACTATAAAACTGTTAAATACACTCCCCCACCCCCTGCCATCTTTAACCACTGGTATAAAGCCTTGAGAAAATAAAGCAATCTTGACTGGCTGACAAACACTCCAGCAGAGAAATTAACTTATTATAAATCATATGTTACAACTGGTTAGCCATATTTCTCTTGTTGTTTCTATTGATGTACAAATTCATGAAGAACATTAATGAGGAATGGTTTGTGAAAAAAGCTTTTTACAATATTTGTATGTTTTGTATTGAGCGATCTTTTTAGGACCCATCAGAACAGTAATTGAAGCAAAGGAGAATGAGCATTTTTAACGCTGCTTTCTTAAAACAATGCTTTTGTCTCTGAGCTGGTGCAAAGTTAAAGGGCACCATGGCTAACAGGAAAGTTGGTCAAAGTGAGTTTATTTTAGGGTGGAGTTTTTGAATGTGCATTCTGTAATTGCTTCTTTTTGCTGATATAAACTTCAAGTGATTAAGGAAACCTTAATTTGTACAGGAAAATCACCGAATTGATTTGAGCTCATTTTATTTGATAGACTGATTATTTGCAGATGACTGCCAATTAAAGAGATACGTAGGAAGGACTGTATTTACCAACTGTTTTTGAGTATGTTATACTTGACTAGTATATCATCAAAGATTTATTTCTAACAATGTAGCTGTAATTCTTCATGCCCTTTGATTCACATTCAGATGTCCTCGTGGAGCTTTCCTTCTTATCTTAATGGATTTAAAGCCTCAGGAAATACATTTTAAAATTTTGTTGTTGTGTTCAGGTGTCGGAGTTCTCTTTCTTCACTTATGACTGAGCTCATACTATTTGAGTAATTGTTGCAACAATTTTAGACACTATTTGCTGTAATTAAATAGCAAATTATGAGATAGTGTATTTTGTAGCATGGAAGCTTCAGCTACCCTCATCTTCTTCAACAATACTCCTTCTTAAAGACTTCTCTGCACCATGGTCAATATGGCAAAGTTCTTTGCAAATGCTTGGCAGGTATTAGTCGAAGTCTGATGTATTAGGTGTTATTTACATACCTTACAAAGACTGAAATAGGACCCAAGTTTTTACAATAGTCTGTCTCCTTGCTCTGTTTGTATGAAGAACTCAGGGTTATCCCAGTGTGTTTGTTCCATGTGCCATCACGGGATTCTGAAGCTGTAGTCCAGATATACATTGTACAGAGCCTTTGGGGCATAAGACAACTAGGATGAACAGAGCCCTATCCGGTCAGCTCTGCTCATACGTCCAGCAACAGACCCACTGTTGAGCAAGGAAGGCAACTATAGTGTGCAAGCACTATATTCAAGCAACCAGGGAGACCAGGACTGATACTTAGTTCCACTTCCTCTCACTCTGGATAGAGAATTTTCAATTTGTCAGAAATAATTTTTCAAACTCCAAAGACTTGAAGTCACAAACAGGCCATCACACTTGCAGGACAGCTGCTAACACAGGTACTAGATATGTGAGTTGAAAAATCAATATTGTCTTCTAATTTTTTTTCCTTAAAGTATTTGTTAGGGTAGACTTTGAATCCTCTGCCTTACGGTGCTTACAAAGACAGGCTTCTACTACTGTTTGCGTAGGTTTTGTAGTGAATGTTAGTATTTAAAAATAAAAAATTGAGAAGATAGCTAGAAGCTTTCCTGTAGCAGTAGGAACAGTATTTCACACTATTCCCAAAAGAGAAGGCTGTTTGTATTTAAGAGAAGTCTATATGATAAGGGAAATGATGTGTTTCAAGTCTCTACTATGTGTATTCTGTTCCAGAAGACACTTTAGTTTGAATGGTGCATCTGCAGAAAAAGACAAACTAAGGAAGGATACTTATTGTTAAAAAACCCACAAAAAACAAAAAACCCTCAATTTCCAGAATTTCTTATCTGTATAGTGCTTACTCCAGTTGAGTCCTCATGTCTATTTGTAGTTTTAACAGCACAGAGTCACAGTGATCTCAGCTACAGTGAAATTATTTCCAGAATATTTGATTAGAATCCTGAAAGCAACACTTGGATACTGGCCTTAGCATTCTGTAAAAACGCATTTTGGAATGTCCAATTAAACCATCAATTGACAAAATTAATCAGCACCACCTGATTTGACTTCATAATTACTTCACCCTCGAAAACTTTGGAATGAGATTCCCTATTTGTTTGTACTGGTTGTTATACTTGTTCAAGACACCACAGAAAACCAGATTGAATTTCATTAATTTTTTTTTTTTTTAAACTACCTGGTTTTTAATGAGGATTTTACTAGAGGAAATGCTTGAATGGCATAAATGTATAATGGTTAAGATAATTTTTGTTATTTCTTCACAATCTATGACAAGGACATTTATATAAGAAATGTTTTATATACATCTAACTAGTGAGATAGGCTTTCTTCTCAAAATTAAGTTCTCTATGTTTAAGAACTAAATGATTTAATATGTATTTGCTTTATATAAGGACAATTGTACTTGGAACAGAAGCAGTGTCTGCTATGGAAGGTAATAAGTATGGAATAAGAACATATTATGGGTGTGAATATGATACTGTCTTGTGATTATGAAAATAAATATAAATTTCTGTTTTAATTGAGTGCCTTACAAATAAAATGGAAGTTAACTTTCTCCTATTTTTTGCTGTTAATATCCTTACTAGTTTTTACTGTTTAGTTCCTCTGTTTTTGAATATCCTTCAAGCTGAGCAAAATGTTCTCAGTACTCTGTTACCCCATAATTTTTTAAATACCTTGTCAGATGTTTCATGTGCATCATACCTGATCAGATAAACAAAAAATGAGTGGGATTTTGGAGATTGAAGTAGTGTTCCCTGGAGAGAAAACAGACTAGGGTAGGAGCTAATAAAATAATCATTTGTACCAGTCCAGTGTAGCATAAGGGAAACTTCCGGATCCATACGATCTCCATACAGATCCATGTGGTCTCCTTTCAGAAAGGCACTGCAGGGAGGAGCCAGCCAGGGTTTGAAGCCAGCGCTGTAGTTGCAGTAGCAGTCAAGGAATGGATAAGGGGTGCTGCTGATACCATCAGAGTCCTTACTGCTGTCTTTACTGTGAATGTTTTCCATCAACCAGTGGTTTGTTCTAAATGCATCCTTTCCTTTCCCTCAATTGTTTTTCAGTTTAGGTAATTCCTCCTCCTGCATACCAACCTGAATATCCATCCTGAGTTTAANTTTTCTAATATTGATAATCTGAAATATCATGACTTTTGGAATCTAAATAGCTTATTTTCTCTTCACCAAATATGATGTGTGTGTCTAATGTTTGGGTAAGCTTGCCCAGGCTACCAAGTCACCAAACATGGAAGAATGAGAGATTAGTGTTGGAAAACCTTCTGTTATTCTTTGAAAGTTTTTCAAACATTAATATAGAATAGGTTAACATGTTCTTAATACTTGTAAGTTTTGTTGTGGTTCTAAATTGCTTCTGCTCAACGTAATAAACTTGTTTTAAAAACTCAAATATTAAAAAAGTTTATTGTTGAGAGAAGAAACTGATAAATTTTTGACACTCTGCCTTTTTTAGACTTAAAATCTCATTTTAGACTTCATAAAATGATCTTAATAATCTTCACATAATTTACATGCTTTCTGATTTACATTACAAATGAAAATGTATAAATCTTTAATCAGTATTCACAGGTCAGTGAATTAATGAAGAATATAAGTAACTGATGGTATTTAACTGTGTGTGTTTTGTCATACCTATCCTGGCATGCCAACATGATAATTATGATGAGTCTTTGTTATTCGAATCTTAAGTCATAAAATATATCTGGCTAGAACCTTGAAAAGTTTTGGCATGTGTGTTGTATGATTGGAATTGATATTCGTAATTAATCACATACGTCCTTGGTTATCGTCAATGTAACTTTTGTAATTTTTAACACTTTAAAATTCTATAGATGTATTTAAAACAAGTAATGTCTTAAAAGGAAATAAATGAATAAATAGTTTGATAGTATGTACCTCCAAAAAGAAAGTAATGGCTTATGATGGCTTTCATTTTTAAACTGTTTTTATATTTCTAACAGTGAAAGAAGGAACGATAAACACTCTAGTTGGAAACCATAGTAAAATGCTGTATGTTTATCAAGATATTACACTGAAATGGGCCACTCAGCTTCCCCACGTTCCCGTATCAGTGAAAGTAGCCAATTTACAGTAAGTTACTTGTTGAAGTACTTTTCCAGATTCATTTTTAGTAATGAAATTTGCTTGTAGATCCTAACAAGTGATTCTGAGGTATGTAACAAATAAGGCGACTTCTAAAATGAAAATTCAAAATGTTTAAAATTATAATGTGTAAAATATTAATTTTGTAGTGGACCTACTAGAATTTCTGTACTGTGCTTTAGACTTCGATTTTCATGAATAAAAATGGAAATTGCTCTCTCATACTTCTTATGAAGCAGTTTCTTCTTTAAAAGAATGAATAATTAAGCTTTGCTATCTGGTAAGATCCTTCCCTGAGACAGAATAATAAGGATGCTCACTGAAAATCTGTTCTTCATTACACAGTTAAGAGCATATGAATTCCAGACATGGTTTGTTGGAACGGATTGTTCAACTCCAACATTAAACTATGGAAATTAGTTTAAGGAACTGGTTAAAATGCTCAGAATTGTACTGCAACGATCCAAAATTTTTTGTAAAATGTGCTTACGATGGACAGGACAGGGACAAACCCGTCAGGTGCAGGATGAAATACTGAGAAATGATGACAGTGTTTATTACTTGTGCCAACTTTGTCACTGAAATGAGAAGCAAACTACAGAAAAGTTCCGCTAGTGTTTTTATGTTCCAATTTATGCCTACACTGTGGTGAATGTACCAGAGCCATGGATGGTACCGGCTTCCTATTGTTTGCGATCATCGGGAAATGCCGTGTCCTTTTAGGGTTCATTTCTTCTGATGCCCATCAAGCTTACGGCTGTCATGACAACATATTTTGGGTTGTTGAATAGTTACTTGATCACTAGTTTTCTGTTTTATCACAAAGTCTCATAATAAATGAAAGTGCAATATCTGACTTATACAGAGTAGAAATTTGTGAGGGATGTTTGTGTCTTTGACTTGGTGGTCATTTTATTAAATTATTTTTAATTAAAATTAAAGGTTAAAAAGGTTATTAAATTATTTTTAAATACTTTATAGTTTAAAATTTTAATTTTTTTGAAGACTCTGAAGAGAGCTTTGCTGGTTTTCATCCAACAGGTCTTAAATTAAGAATGTGACAAATCACATCTGTGATCTAATTAGTATAAAGCACAAAATTATGCAGGATGTTACAGTGTAGCTTTTGTAGTTTGGAAAAAAGTGTTAACAGAAAAAATTGAAAAAGACATTGAAGTTTTTTCAACAGCATATTGTACTACCATTGGTATGTAGAATTATTTACATATTATTCAAATACTTGTGGAGTTCCCTTGCAACCTGTGATTCTGTGACTAAGAAGTTTTAGGGACGTGGTTTAGTGGCATGGTGAGAATGGGTTGATGGTTGGACTAGATCATTTCGGTGGTCTTTTCCAGCCTTAATGATTCTATGGTTGTATAATTCTAAGTTCATGCAGATTCTACTTGTTCTATGTAATATTTAACACTCAGTAGTTTGATCTTGTTGAGAATTTTGAGAGCCTGCTAATTTATTCTAGATAATTTTGTTAGTTACAGGCCCAAAATTTCCATACTCATTTCCATTCTCATTTTATGTGAGTCAATGTAGTTTTCCAATACTTACTCCACTCAAGAGAGGCCGCAGTCTCAGCTGGAGCCCCTGGGCACTACTGTAACATAAATGATATTAAGTCTCTTAATAACCATACAGTTGTTAATCCTACACTGCTGAGAGATGGAAGCGCCTTTAAAATGACCTACATAAATGAATTATTTTCACATTCTTTCCACTTTTATTGCAATACTTGCAAAGTAAACGGAGCATTCTGAACACAGTTGTTTTTACAGATCATGTATGTTCATCTGCTTATTGTGTGTGGCTCTGGCTCGTTGGATAAGGAAAGCAGTATTAGAAGATATTTTATGTAAATTCCCTTGGGGCAAGGTTAGTGTGATGGCTTCTGTAATGGCAGTCATGTGCTTTATTCTGTAATCTTGATAGTTTGCCTCTAAGACCAGCCCTTCACGTACTTTAGAGTATTCCAAGTAAGTAAGTTTGGTTTTATTGTGTACCCCTCCTTATTTTTTATGATTTTATTTTTCCTCTTATGGAATGCAATGTAATGCAAAATGCAGTATTTCCCTATTGCAATACCGGTATGTAAATAATGATAATAACAGACTACAACCTTTGGGATTAAATTCTGGGACAAATTGCTTTATTTCTATCGTTCCACTTTCAGAAGCATACCGGGAAAAAGCAGAATCAAAGTGGTTACGAATAACGTTTTTGCTGAGGTGTCTGTGTAATCTTAAGATGATGTATTTTTTAAGCTGTTGAACTAGACATTTTGCCTTTCTTCTATTGTAAAAACCTGAGTGTTATCTGCCAAAGAATTGAAGATGAAGAGTTCCTGTAATAACTGTTAATCAGAATATTGAAGTACAGGCAAAAAATTGAGGTTTTATCTTGCTCTAGGTTTTACCTGAAGATCTCTGTAGATATTGTCACTCAACTGGAATTTTCAGTTAGATGACATTTTTTTTTTTTTAAGTTGGGGGAATCCTGCATGCTTAACACTGCCTGGATTGCTTCAGTGGTAACCACTCACACTGAAAATTTGGATTAATTTGTACTGCTTAGGACTTTGTCTCAGTGCAAATTCATCTTCCCATTGATAAGCCTGCTTGGAAGGTTTTGTGTACCCTGTGTTATTCTTAAAGCTATGGCTGTTAAAAAGTATTCTCACTGAGGCTGAAACTCTTTGGAAAAGTGGTCTGGCTGTTCTGTCAGAGTTAATTTAAAAGTAACAAACAAAGGAAATCCCTCAAAACTAAGCAAGACGCAAAACAAAAGCAAACAATCCAGACTCTTCTAGAGGGTTTGAAGGGAAACTGTCCATATGCTACAGTTAAACAGGGAAATCACACGAATTGCGAGAATTTCCATTCCACTCTCATTTTCAGTGTTGAAATAGTAACTGCGAGTGCCAGTGTTTGCTTGGTATCCGCTGTAGTTGTACAAATACCTCCTTTGCGGTGACTTCAACTCCTCTTCCCTTTCTTTTATGCTTTCATTTCCCTTTCTTTGTTTCACTAGAGAGACCTGTTTTCCAAGACCTTCAATGCACCTGAAGATCTCTTTAGCAAAAGAAATTTCATTAGCAATCTCTCTCTGTTTTTAGATTTGATTTAGTTACTTTTTGGTGCTTCCTAAGACATATTACATTTTCTTCTAACACTCTCCCATAATTCAGGTAGTTATCTGGGGAGCAGTTCCGTAGGAATGTGGTTCTGACAAAGCTGTTTAAAGTTCCTGTCAGCTCAAATGCCTCATATGAAGGTCATTTTTTTGCTTCTATCAGGGGGTAGAGCCTTGTAAAGTCAAGTGTCTTAATCCTACCCGTACCAGAAAGGTGGGTCATGTTTGTCTGAATCATCTGAAATAACTTTTTGAGAAAGTAGCAGAAAGTATCTTTTTAAGGGCTTATTAGAGCTCATATTTGTTTTTCTGTGTCTGAATTATCCTGTCTCCGTATGCTTGACCATAAAAGGTCCTTGGAGTGGATTAAAATGCTTAGACCATCCACTTTTCTATTTATTTGATACTAATTCACTTGGCAAAGCTGATTCTAAGAGTACCATGTTTTAATGGCGGATTGATTGTACTAAGTATTATGCTGACCTGGATGACCTGAAACTAGAACATTGTGTTAAGGTGCATTCAGTCTGAAGCAAAATAGCTCATGTTGCTAGCCTCAGGGATGTTTCCATCACAAACATCTGAATTGCCACTGTGGATTCAGTTAAAACCACATAGATAGAGCATTATAGCTTGGATATGATCTCGGGGAAGGGATTTCTGTTTTGATCACTTCCAAGTTAGAAATCTGTTTTTGCAATAGGAAAGCATGAGGACTCCAAATCTAGGGCTTTGGGTTTTTTTCTGATTTTTTTTTCTGTTGGCTAGTCTTGGTTTTGATTGTATTATTCATCCTTCACGTTTAATCTGATGAGCCTGTGAATGCTGAAATGTGGCCCATTTTTTTTTCTTTTAAATTGAAATAGACTTAGTGAAATATATATTTTTAAATATTTTTCTTTTTTTCTTTATTTTTTCCCCAAGATGGTATTGCATGATGCTCCTATTTTACATTTTCTGTGCTATCGATCAAGAGATGAAGCCTAGTATTACCTTTAAGGGGGGGAAAAAGTGTTTTTGATGTGGAATTTATCTACAGACATCCAGTTTTAACAGTAAACAAGCCATCTCTCAGGGTTTAGGAAATGTGTTTCAGGAAAGATCATGTTTTCCCTCTCTAATCTATTGGGACTTTCCTCTAGGCACCAGTTTATCAGTGAAATTTATAATCAAATGAGGGATAATTTTACCTTCAGATTCATTAGAATTTGATTAGAAATGCCCCAAAGAAAAAACGTTAGCCCCACCTTTACTGCTTGTCTATAGGTTATCGAATGATTTGCATATATGATGCCTCTTGTTTTTAGGAGCTTAATTTAATCTGGAGATTGAATTATGGGAATGAACTTTATCTTTTGTGAGCTTTTATACGTACTGTGTCTGTGAGCAAAAAGACTACATTTCGTGGAAGGAAGTTTGTTGTAGGAAATAACCCACAAAATGATATGTGTGCCTTGTAAAATATTCCTTTTATTATGAGGGGTTGACAGGTATGGACAAGTTGGTGAAAGTTACTGGAGCATTTGCTTTTACTTTCAGTTATTTGATAGATACATATCATTTTACTTGGTTATGGAACAGTTTCGTGAAGAGGAAATATAAAGTGTATAAAGCAGTCTGGAAGAGTATTGTTTAGTTTTGTTTTTCCTTTTTAGTCCAGAAATAATTTAGTACCTTTAAAGAATAAGAATCTCTGAGCTTCTTAACAATATTGCATTTCCAGAAGCCAGCTTTTTTAGCTAGTGTTAAGCTTGTAAACATACTTTCAAGATCTGAGGTGGAGGGAAAAATACCTAAATTAAAACAAAAGTAACTGTTGAAAAGCCAGGAAGTAAAAGTAGATTTCACATGTTCAGGAGGCAAGCAGGGTTTCTTAGTAAGCTTTATCCACGCTTTAACTCATTATAAACTTCAATTCTACCTATGTTTATACTGAGGAGTGACCTGTAAAAATATGAGAAGTTTCTGTGTTTTCACCACTAATTCTGTACTGCTCAGTTTGCAGTCAAAAATTGTTTTCTGCTAAGTGCTAGGACTGCAACTGACTGTGGCATTTGAAATTTACTTAAGTCTTTTTTTTTAATTGTTATTACTTCTTCATGTGTGATCACTGCAGGCTTGACTACATAGCAGTTAGGCTTGAACTCCTAACATTAGTATTGTGAATGACCAGCCCATTAAAACTGTATCACATAGTTATGTACTTGTCAGCTAGCTGCTTATTGGTGTTTTTGTTTTGACTTATACTGTAGCTTTTTTTTTAATTGTGATTTCTACTCAATTAGAGACTTCTTTAAAGTAATAAATTTAAGGTTGCGTTGTACAGGCTTGGATACAGGAAATACTGCAGCTTACTGAATCTCTTCAAAGCCATTGACTGAAGATGCTTGACTAGTCCAGGTCTGTTACTATTTGAGAAAAAATGAAGAAGTTCAGTATGTGTAAAATTTCTAATGTTGTTCTCTTAGAAGTCCTCCTTCTTACAGCCCTTGTGCCTCTTAGGTGATCATTACAAGACTGTAGGGAATATTAACTGTTTCTATGTCTTTAGCCTCTCACGTATTAATTTTGAGGAAGACGTAACGATTTACACAAAAATGCTTCCACCAATGCATGTAGGAATAAAAAGAAAAAAGAATCAAAGAGACTATTTGACTGATGTAGATGATGAGAATAATTTTTTTGGGTGTTCTTGCTTGTTTCAATTTTTGTTTTGTTCTGCGTGGTGCTGAGAGTGGTTACTACACTTTGTGTCTCTTGAAAAATTCCTACTTGTTACAGTTATGCAAGTGCACTACAAGAGAATATTTTACAAGATTTTTGAAATGTTTTGAAATCTGAAATCTAATTTTGGAGATAGTAACTTCAAATTTACTGAAACAGTCTTGTTATGGGCTAAGTTATAAATTTACTCCTAGCTGCCTCTTTCCTTTGAACTGTCAATGTTATTTTTCCTGGATTTGGCCGTTTTAGGATCTTATGAATAGCAATGAGTGTCTGCAAAGAAATTTCTGATGCTGGAACCTCGGATTCAAAAGAATGTGAAAGGGCCACAAAGACGGTGAAGGGCCTGGAGCATCTCCCCTATGAAGAAAGGCTAAGTGAACTGCGTCTGTTTAGCCTTGAGAAAAGAAAGTCCGACTGAGAGGGGACCTGATCCAGGTCTATAAATATCTAAGGTGTGGGGGGCAAAGTGGCGAGGCCAGACTCTTTTCAGCAGTGTGTGGAGACAGGACAAGGGGAAACGGCCAGAAACTGGAGCACAGGAAGTTCCGCACCAATGTGCGCAAGAACTTCTTTACGGTGAGGTGACGGAGCACTGGAACAGGCTGCCCAGGGAGCTTGTGGAGTCTCCTTCTCTGGAGTTATTCAAGACCCGCCTGGACGCCCACCTGTGCGACCTGGTGTAGGGAACCTGCTTTGGCAGGGGGGTTGGACTCGATGATCTCTGGAGGTCTCTTCCAACTCCTGTGATTCTGTGAAAGATGTAGTGATTTTTGTGGTTTATTGGTTTACTGTGTATTCCACTATTTTATTCCTGTCCAGTCTTTCCCTTTAGTCTGCAGCTTGCATGGGAGGCTGAGTACTGCTCTGATGGTGAGAAGTGGTGACTCTGATGACCAGCAGGGATTGTCCCTATGCTACTTCTAGACTTTATGCCAAGTGATAAGTGCTTCTGGGCTCTGGACTGTATTACAGGCGCTTAGAGGTTTGTGTTTTGAAAGGGAGCATGAAGAATACACTTATTGCATTTAAAAACATTGTTACCCCAAATGCAGGCATTTAAGAACTCTACAGTTATTTCGTGTATCCATGAAGAAAATCACTTTTTTTGCCCTCTACAAAAGAGCTTTATCTAATAGTCCTCTTGGGTTTTCTAGTTTGTTAGTATTTAATAATATTAGAATGACTAATAGGAAATGCATAGTTTGCATGCCTGTTTGTCTAATGACTTACAAAGTCATGGTTCCCTGGAGACTGTTGCTCACTGGTTTCACAGAACCAAGACTTCTCTTCCATATATGAGTAATAACTTCAGCTTGACATGGTTAACATGCATCTAACTTTATGGCACTTTATCTGAAAAAATTTCAGATAAACTTTCTGATTCAACAACCTATTTCTGTAAAGAAGAGAGCTTGAGCTTAGTGCTTCAATTCTTCTTTGTTTTGTTCACTTCCCAGATTTGAAATCGCATGTAGCCCAACAGGCTCATCAGTTTAATTAAGGACGTGAATCAAAAGATGGGAATTCAGAAACCTGCTATATAACCGTTGCTTGAAAATGTGCTTATTTTTATGATGTATTGGCTTACAATATTTTTTTTAAAAGAAAATTGAAATCTGCAATCAATCTTCAAGTGAGTGACTATCAGTCTGGTTGAAATACGAACTTGAAATTAAAACTTATTCTCTGGCACAGAATCAGAATCATAGTACGTTGGATGGTTAGGCGAACGAATGCACTTGATGTACCTGCACTTTCCAAACAGTTAGAAAGACAAAAGAAACTGAATTTAACTGGAAAAAATATGAAGAAATATTATAGTTGAATAAAGAATATGAGATGTAAGAAGACTATCTTCTATAGGGAAACAGTGGGTGGAGTCAAAATAAAACCTTCTCATTGAATTTTTTTTAGCTATCCTGATGCTAGAAAATACTATGTTCTTCATTCCAGCCCATCTGTTATTCCTTATTATAACTCACATCACCACAGCTACCACAACTGTTAAAGAATCACCATATAAAAATGGCAGAACTTGCATATAAAAACAGCAAAACTTAGCACTTATTACATGGTTTTATGGAAGGAAAACTGCAGGAATCAAACTTTATAGTTTGTTGAAAGATTTTTCCTTTTTCTGTATAGTAGTACTGTAATAGAAGCAATGCCAGTTATGACGCACAGTATGAACTGTTCAGTTATATGTGCATATATATATATAAATTTTTATTTGAGTGTTCTGTAAGAATAAGTTGCTTGATCTGAGAAGTTAAATGCAGAAACTTCTACAGTCTTACTTAAACATAATTGCATTTTAAGGATATGTTTTTAGGAAAAAGGAAAATTATTGCATCTGGTTTTCATCGCTGAATTTCCACTGCCATTGTCAAGAGATAGCTGTACAAAATATTATAGTTTTTAAAGGTCATTCTAAGGGAAAATTTTAATGTGCATAGTTAATGCAACCACAAATTGTAGATGTGACTGCTTTTCCTATACCTTAGCAGGATTCTGATTCTGCAAATACCATAGGTGTACCGTGTCCAGAATATACTCTGATTCATGATTGAGGTTTTCTAGCAAGTTAAATTTCCAAGTAGTATACATTGTATGATATTAAACACGTGCCTATATTGCCAATTCTCCTAATTTTGTTGCATGTCACTTGCTTTTTCAAAAACTTAGTTTTTATAGTCATGTGGTTTTGTAAGGGTTTTGGCTTTCTTTAGAATAACGGGTAAAATACTCCTGCCTTCATGGTTCTAGAAAAAGCCTTAAAAGTGGAAATTCTAACTATTCAAGAACAAGACAAATTACTCCCACTTCTAATATTTAATATAAAATATTTGCTATTAAGCAACTACCGCGTGGGGTGTGGTGTTTTTTTTCTTTTAACCTCTGATTTCTCTGTGCTTGTTCATACAAATGTAGCTCTCAGATTCTGAACTCAGTGTTGGAGTTGGGTGTTGAGCAATAGGCTGGAGCTAATGGATGTACTGTGACCCATGTTCTGCCAATGGAAGTATTGGACTTGTTTGACTAACGGTCATTATGAAGAGTCTGTTGATTTTGAAAGTCTTGAATATTATGCTGTTAAAAGGAATGACTTTCTTTTTTTCCATACTAGGACTAGCAGGTGGGAAACATATGCTGATCTATGGAGGTGACAGCCAGCTAGCAGTGCAGAGTGCCAGAGTTCCTTCTAAAGAGCAATGGTGCTCTTTACAAGACAGGGTCATGGGATAATGATAAGTGCTGTAACAGGTAATTGTATATGGACTTTTTTGGGCCTGAAATACTGGTGAATTTTGAATTTTTCAGGCTCATCCGTGTAAAACTATGTGAGGAGCTGAAGAGAAAGAGATGGAATTTAATTTTTGGAATTCTTTCTTTTGAAGTTATGTAATTACGCAGTCTTTTTAGAGTAAATTTTCTGGGATGAAGATACTTCTTTGCTATGTTTATGTTCCTTATATACCCCAAAACTCACAAAACCTGTAATGGTGGGGCATATTTGAAACCAGTGGGTGGAGTTCAGATGCTAGTGAATTTCTTTGGTTCACAATGAGTGATTTGCTCTTGCCCTGAGGGAATAGCATCAGAAAGAGAGCTGGATCTGACTGAGGGTGCAGAATTAAAGGGGTGTAAAAGTAGAAGCGGGAGCAGACTCCTCTTCAGACTTGATTAACTGAGTAGCTGTGATAGATTGATGTGTCCAAAATGATGGTATGGCTAGGAGGCAGTAGGTTGTGCTTTGGGTCATGATGAGTTACAATACTAATATAAAGCAGTGATCGCTAAACAATGTATCTATTTGTAAGATGTGTATCTTTCTTTGTTTTGGGCTCATGTCTCATACAGACTATGATTGGAAGAAATCTCACATACGGTTTATTGAGGTGTAGTTTTACAGTGCTTAATGTTACATGTCTATAGCTGATTATCTTCCATAACCCCTGAGACCTGTCATCATGGTTATTCCTATTAGCCTCCTTGTAGTCTGTTCTTGGGTAGCTAATTTTCCTCATGTGCTGTCTAATATTAAAGAACTGATGAAGGAAACAGTAAAGAATAAGCTTTTACTGAAACCGTAAACTCAATAGTGTAGATTTTGACAGTACAGCCCCTGGCGTCTCTTACATGTTCTTTGAAGCAGTAGTGCCACTCCAGCTTGCCTGCAGTGAAATAAACTCCATCCACTACCCTGAACTGGGAAAAGTGAAGGGTTAGATGAAGGACAAACCTGTGAGGCCCGCAGGCCCTGTGTTCACTGTGTTGGAGCTGTCTCCTTTTGGTGCAGCTTTTGGTGAGCCTCTGGGAGCCGCAGTGCAGACAGCTGCACTTGTCTGGTGGTGAGGGAAGCTGGTCTTGAGATAGTTTTCACACTGAAGTAGAAGGAGGTGCAAATGAAAAAACAATGGTTTTTGATCTAGGTCTTAGAGTGTGTGAAGCCTGGGGGAGTTTGTTGGGTGTCAGTTCAGATAATGCCGCTAAATTTCTTAGGTATTGAACCGTGAGTAATAATTTGAAACTACATGTAGATCCTTCTTGTAACTTTTTATATATTGTACTTCAGATTCTTTACGCATTTGCCTAAAACGGGATCATGTATTTTTAGAGCGTTGTGGCATCACTTTGAATATCTTGTTTTTATTCTGTTTTGGGGTAAATACTAATTCAGTTTAATTCTGTATTGTATTAGCCAGCTATGGAGCCATTACTGCTCTTCAAATACTGATTTGATTTGTTTTAAGCAAAAAGACATGAAGTTGGTTAATCCATTAGAAAAGATTAATTTCCTATATATATGATTTGTAGCATGTACTTATATTGCATATCTAGCTGGGCAGTATCTGTGCGGTGTGCTCTGTATTGTAAGGAATCAGAATCTCATAATACCCTGAGTTGGACCCTTACAGATCGTTGAGTCCAACTCCTGGCTCCACACAGGACCACACAAAACTCAGCCCATAAGGATGAGAGCATTGTCCAGACGCTTCTTGAACTCTGTCAAGTTCAGTGCCATGACCACTGCTCTGCAGAGCCTGTTCCATAAGGAAGGAGATGATGATGTGCATGGAAGTCCGTGACTCTGCATATCATGCATATTGTTGCATATACAATGACCCCTTGCATTTATATTGTCAGGCTATTATACTATCCCTGTTAAATGAATAACTCTGGGTTCATTTGATGTGACACAGCAGCTTTTAGGGCTCCTGCATGAGAGGCGGAGCCACTTGGCTTGTCCGTGGCAGCCTCGTGGCAGCACGCTGTGCTGACCCGCAGGTGGCAGTAGCGATTCGGCAGAAAAGACCCCGACCCAAACTGGTGAGAAGTGGGTGGTTTTTTTTGGTGGTTTTTTTTTTTTTTTTTTTTTTTTTTTCCCCATTTGATCATTAGACAGCTTTTAGCCTTTTAGGCAAAGAATCCCTTGCAAAGGGAAAACTGCACCAGCTCAAGAACAGCCTCAACTTGCTGTCCAGTAAGTTGCTGTTTTGCTGCTGCACTGTATGGTGTCACCGCGTAAAGGTGACACCGAGAGTAGTGTGGCTAGTAAAAATATCCTTGCTCTCAAATACAGGGCAAAGGAGTACTGCCTAAGAGGTAGGATCTGAGAATTCCATAGGCATTCAAGATTCAAGTTTTTTATTCTGTTCCACCTATCAGAGCTTGTAAGAGGGGGAAGGTTTTGACCTGTTAGCTTAGTTGTAACTTTTTTTTTTCTAAGATCAACAGTGCAAAATTGTGACATAAATTGAATGGAAAAAGTGCTTTTCTGTAGAAGAACAGCACAAATCATTTGCTCCTTAATTGTGTTTAATAGAACACATATGATCAAATAATGATAATTCAATATTATAATTATGTTTTATTTTTGAATGACCTCTTCAGAATGTCATACACATACAAGTGTTACTTTTGTGATGTAAAACTGAACAAAGATTTTTAAAGAAGTAAGGATTTTTGAAGTTACACAAGGAAGATCAAGAGGTACCCAGTCAAAGATCAGTGGTAGCGATCACTAAATTGCATCAGTGATACTTCAAACATTCAGCTGAGGGCCTGATTTCTGAGTATGTGTTCAACGAGAGAGTAGGCTTCTGACCTTTACTCAAATAACTTCATTTTAGAAAGTTTTTAGTTTATTACAAGTAGTCTGGTCTTCTCTCAGCATTTAATCAACTGCTTCACACAGTTACGGACAAAGTGGTCTCAAAATCATAGAGAGACTTAGGGTAATGTTTTTTTTCCAAAAGCACTAAACAAAGAAGTGCAATTGTAGTTTTGCTATTGCGTGCAATAAATTACTTTAGAGGATGATAAAATGAGAATTGCATTTAAAATGTTTGAGCAAAATCCAGGAATTATTTTCTTAGTTCAGTGGTTTATAAATAATACACTATCAACAAAGGACTGAAAGTTGCACTGCAGAGCATTTTGTTTTCTGAAATTATCGTTATGAGTAATATCAATGATAAAGACAGCTCCTGAAATTGAGGTAGAAATTTTAATTGCTGTTATAAACATAAATAATTAAAACAGTAAGTATTCTAAGCAACCAGACCTTGTACGTGGCTTAGCTTGTCCTCCAA
>JACDJE010000399.1:300739-511629 GCA_016647715.1 Pavo muticus | reverse complement strand
AAAAGTAAACATTTGTTGAAAAAAAATGATTACATCTGTACTGTCTATTTAGCTTGTTTGTTCTGGTCCTTTCCTTTGCTTGTCTTTTTAAAACAGATTCTGAGATATCTGGAGGATACTTAAGTAATCTTCTATCACAGAGTGGTCCTTAAGTGTGATTGCAATAAAAATATTTATGAACACATCTAAATTGAAGAGTAAATGTTGTTTTCTCTTGATCAAATAACTTCATAAAACCAGGAAGACTTATTACATTTGTACATAGACCTGGAGGATAAACATAAATTCAATGTTATAATTACTCCAGTGATTCTTTACTATTTCTTAATGAGCTTTATTTTTTATACAGAGGTCTGAAGGGTGTTATAATTACTCTGAGTGACAGTGGACATCTGCAGTGTTCCTACCTTGGTACAGATCCTTCGCTCTTCCAGGCTCCTAGGGTTGATTCTAAGGAAATAAACTATGAAGAATTCAATGCTGAAATGAAGGAGCTTCAGAAAATCATCAAGGAAGCCACAAAAACACAAGGTATACTTCTCACATTTATTTAGTTGTATTTAGTTTAACTAACTAGTTTTCATTTAGTTGGTTAACAATTTATTTTTCTTTCTTTCTTTTCTTTTTATGTTTTCATAATGCCTATTGGAACTTACAAGATTTATGTGCCCAATTGCACATAATTATCACTTTTGCAAAGATTTAGAGGAAAAAAACTGACAATGCCTATACTATCTAAAGGCAAGAAGATTTCAGTAATTTCACAGCAGCAGTCTGGTATACCTCTCAGGCTTTAGGGAGAACAGTAGTACTGACAAATTGTTTTGTCATTTCAATTTTTTTTCTTAAACATTATGCAATTAATTAAGAATGGCTTGTGTTAAAAATGTCTTTTCTGTTGCCTCTTTCAAACGTGATTGTATTTGAAGAATTAGGAAAGGATATCGAAAGCGTAATAATGATCAAAGTAAACACTGTAATTTACGCATATTGCATACAGTAGGCACTGGAACAGGCTTTGGGCGCTGGAACAGACTCACCCCATTGTAGTGGTCACAACATCAAGCCTGCTGGACTTCAAGAAGCATTTGGACAGTGCTCTTGGCCTTAGGGTTTGGATTTTGGGTGATCCTGTTTGGAGCCAGCAGTTGGACTCAGTGATCCTTGTGGTTTCCTTTCAACTCAGGATATTCTGTGATTCTAATAATTTGTACTGAGTTTGTTCAAATAACGACACGTAATTTTTTACAAATATCCTTTAAATTTTGCGTTTTATAACTGAGGCATTTAAATGGAGGATCTGACTTGTGCGGGGAATCAGAAGCGTGCGATTTTACAGGAAATTATGGAAAAAACCCTTAGACAAATAGAACCACTTAAAATCTTTCTGCTGATAGCATGTTCTTAATATGCATTGAAGAAATAGTTGCCGTTTTCTTTGTTGAAAATCGCAAAAAATGAGATTTGTAAGCTGAAGTCATGAGCTTGATTCTATAATTCAAAGATTTTTGTTTGTAATTGCATATAACTTTGTCCATTATTGTCATAATAGACTAATATGAGTGTTTTGTTTTTTTTTATTTTTAATTTAACAAACCCAGTTATTTAAACGTAAACATGTGTAAAATTGCATTGCTTTTACCACAGCCCTTCTAATAAATATTTGACTGTTTCTTCTATTATAAGACTGTTTCATGTGACTATTATAACCAAAGGAAAGACAAGCATGATGAAAACATCTGTTTGTGAAGTGAATAAACTTTTATTTGTCTCAAAAAATCATGTGGAGAAAAAAAACATAACTGTCCTTTATAACTTTCTCTAGTAGTATTAGATCTCTAGCGATAGTATGAGATTGACTTGTTTACTATGAATTTTGCTGACCTATTTGACCTATTTGACTTTCCTATTTTGCTCCTGATTTTTTTTCTTCACCAAGGTCTTTCTAGTCTGATTTAAGGTATAAGGTATTTTAGGAGTGCTCTCTTCATTGTGGAGATACACTCTAAGGAGATTTTGCTTTGATTTATCTGGATATTAAATCTGTTAGAAAGCCTTTCCTACAAGAAAAACTTTTCACTTAATTATGAAGAATGCTTTCCATTTAGGATGATTTTGCTTTGTTTCATTTTGACTATTTTAGATCTTTAGCTGTCTTAAAATAACTGTTAATCATGGTTAGTTGAATGCAGAATACCTTTGAACACTGCTCACCATTCAGTTCCTCTAAACATGATCTTTAAAATGAGTGATTGATTTTTCTGTCTTGTGGATTCACATGTGTGCAAGTAAGAGCTAGTGTTGTTTTGAAAACATCTACCCTTACATGGAAATAATTTTTCTTCGTTTCATTTTGACTTCCAAAAATGGAAGTCATTTGGAATTAGGTCATCTTATAAAAAACGTAGAGCAGCTATTTCCATAAATAAGTCGTGTATTTCTGTTCAGTGCTGACCATTAAACTGTTGAACTTTAGTTATTTTATACGTTTTGGAGGAGGTTTTACATTACAAACTGAAGAAAAATTTAAAAACCTTTCTTTTTTTTTTTTTTTTAACTGTTAAGCTAACTTAAATCTAATGATGTTTACATCAGCTTAGTTGACTTGAGTGATTAACCATAGATGTCTGACTCAGTTTAAGAAAAAGATGAAGCTTTCACGTAGACTTTGGTTGTGTTGTCAGTCCTATTTCTCATAGAAAGATGACAATATGACAGAAATTGCTTCAGACTTTGCTGAAGGAGACATGGTTAAATAGGGTTAGAAAAAGAAGATCTACTCTAATCCAAACAAGTAAAAGGGATTTTTCTGTGTTACGTGCAATTGGCGGAACCAGTTGTGTGCAATTGGTATTGCTAATAGGTGATGTTGGAGAAATGTGCTTTGATTTTACTTTTCTTATTCCTTGTAGTAAAAGGAAACTTTTTGATGGAGCAGAAGAAAACGAAAACTTAATTTCCCTAGTTTTCTCAATAGAGTTTTTTCCCCTTGATTCTCCTGTTAGAAAGAGACATAAGATGCTATTATGACCCACTACTTGTGGGTCATTTTTGGGACCCTACATGTAATAAAATTCATGGAGTTTTCTGAATATGCTCATGTGCTTTTTTATCCAATTGACATGTTACTTCATGTCAAGTTTTCTTGCTGTTTGTTTTTTTTTCCAGGAATATGAATTTCCTGTTTGGGTTTTTTGTTTTTCCAACACATTTAGTTTTTAGAGATAGAAGTATATTCCAGGAAGACACAAATACCTTAGAGCTGGACCTTTCTCCCTCCCTTTTTCTCCTTTCTCCCTTTGCCCACTTAGAAAAGTTTATGTAACTTTTTGCAGTGTGTAAATGCCTTACTTTTAATTCTTACAAAATTTTTAATGTGTGGTTTTACATTGTGGATATAAATGAGTTTGTAGCATTCTTTACCTTATATGTTAACATTCTTCAAATTAATCAGGTAACATACTGTAAACAAGCCCCATATAACATAAAAACTGGTAAACCTTTTTATGCAGAGGGATTTCTAAAATTGGTTTTAGTGACACTATGCTATTGGACAGAGGTTTTCTGCCTAGCTTTTTCATCATGAAATTATTTAGATCAAAGTGTATCATATAAGAGATGTGTGTATTTTGGGGATAGGGTACTTTATGGTAGGTGTACTATTATATATAACTGTGGAAAAAAGTTTTTTTTAGAAAAAAAACTAAAGCAAAACCAAAGACTAACAGTTTTCCTGGGACCATTGAAGATCATGGCTAGCATATGTAAAATCCTGTCATAGAGTGCATTTAAATCTTTTTTTTTTTTCTTTCCATAAATCATAAATCAGAAATCCAGAATGGAATCCAGGCTTAGGCTGTCTATAGAAATCTTAAAAAAGAAACCCTGGAACTTCCTTAGTTAAGAAACTCCAGGCATTGTTGATAGTGCATTTAGAAATGGAGGTGCGTATTTGTCAGAAGAGAGCTTATTGATTTTTCTCGTTTTCTTTCAGATATTTTGCCCCAGTCTGAAAAACACAGAGATCTAATTGTCACTGCAGAAGTTTCACCGGACTTGGATGCGGAGTCTGTATGTACATGTATAAAAAATAAATGACAACCCTTTTTTGAGAGCCCTTTTTGCTCCTACTTGCAAGCAGTGCTACCTGACATGCTTCTCTTTATCTTGCAAATGTGCTGTTAATGGATGATGACTAGCTCTATAGCAAATGTTTAGAGACAACTTTCTAATGCAGCAGAGTTCAGTCAGATTTTCCTCCATCTTTAACAAATCAGATCATTGGGTAAGAGAAGTAAAATTAGAAAACAAGTCAATAATACAAGTCAATAACTACAGATATTATTTATGTAGCACATTAGATAAATAACATGCAATACTAGGTTATTATAGTTCACAGCTGCCTGTTGAGTAAGTGGATGTAAGTTGTATGTTTCCACTTTTTATGTTTGAAAACAGCAATGCAGTGTGAGGTATCCTTGTAGGAGAATTGTGTATATCATAGCCATCATGTTTATAAATTTAATAACTTGCAATGCGTGAGCAAGCACATGGTATATTTCTTCATTTTTGTATAAACAACTTTTAAGACTGCTTGCATTCATACTTGCTATTTGAGGTAATGTTGTCTTCTGCACTTGTTTCTGGCCAATTTCACAGCTTGCGATATAGCATAAGCCTTATATCTTTTTAAACATAGCTGAAACATCTGAAATAGTGATTACTATTTATTTATTCATATTTGGAACTGAGCTTCTGCATAGCATCCAGTTGTCTCTCAGAAACATGTTTTTGTTAATCATTTTACCTTGAGTAATTAAAATTGTGTTATCTTTTGTTTGGTGACCTTTCCAATTCAATTTTGGCTAAGCAAAAGTAAGTGAAGAAAAACTTCCTTAGAATATGGAATAATTTTGTATTATTGAGAACAGTGAAAGCAGTTAATAACGGGGGGGAAACAGCGGTAGTGTCACCCTCAGGATCTTTTAAAGATACAGTGCACTAATCACTCAGTGATGCATCATAATGAGTAATCTCTGGCAGGGTGTCATTCAATATTCTCTGGTGTGGCAACCTAGCTGGAGTTTATTGATCTTACATACATACATAATTTATGAAAACCAGTTCAAATAGAAATTTAGGAGAGCTTATATTGTTGGTTAAAGTTTTTCATGTGAGCCTTTCAGAACATGGTCACTGCACCGTAACATATGTAAATGATCATTTCTAGCCACTAATTTCTGCAGAAACAATTTTCATGACTATCTACCATTTTAAAAATACACAGGGAACTGCTTTTTAATACTTTTGGAAGTCTATTTGATACCTTTATTTAAAGTCTATTACTATTACTGCTGCTGCTGTTGCTATTATTTGATAGAGACCTCTTTATAATATAGCCTAGCCCTTGCCTGTGGAAAAGATTAGTTGGTGAGAAAAAAGGACAGAGTGACATGATCTTGGCTAACTGTCTTGATCTCCTCACAACACTTAAAACTGTTAGGCCTGCAAAATGCTGTAACGTTGTACTCATTTGCCCAACCTTCCAGATGCAGGTGGTCTGCTTTGGATATAAGTAACTCAATATACTGAATGAACTACAACCTTTAATCTTTATTTATTATATCTTAGTTTCCTGAAGGGAAGAGTTTTCTGGATGTTCCTTCAGTATCCATCTAGAAAGGAAAAAATATTCTAAGACTTGTCATAGACAAGGATGAGTAAAAGCAAATGTGAGAACAATTTTAGGGCTTCTACAGGCTTGCAAATACTATTTCTTCTCATGTGATGAGATATAAACTGTGATGTGTAGTAGGAGCAATGTGTATTTAATGCCATCTCCTAAGTACAGCTTCTGATTCAGGAAGTCCCAACTGGTTATGGTACAGTATGAATATGGTATACCAGGGCAAGGGTCAGTCTCTTTGTATCCATGCTATTGTTTCAGGATCAGCCACTGGTAACTGTCAGAGATGGTTTGCTTGACAAGCCAGTTGTCTAATCCAATATGAAAGTCCCCGTGTTTTTACAATGAGGAAAAGTATACAATGCACAAATGAAAGTCCTGCTTCTAGAACCCAGAGAGAACCTACCACCTTCCTGACTTCTTAGGAACTTTGCATATGTGAACCTTATATTGTCATGTTGAGGTGAAAAAGAGTGGATAAACCACATCAGATTTATTACCAGTGTTATTTTGAAAACATTGCTCCCATCATGAGAGAATAAATTTGTGCTGGGAATTTAGTATTACAGCAGAAGTGAGGTATTTCTTTAAAACAAACTAATTTAAACAAATAGGAAAACTTCTTCTTAAACTGTTGACACGGCCCTGTTGCAAAATTAAATCTGTGCATAAAACAAGATATTAAAACAGACTGCAGTGCCAAGATGAATTTTGCATTAGATGAAATTGCCTAATGAAATAGAAATAAGCATGAGTAACAAAATGCCTGCCATAGTTTCTTTTGAAGTTCAAAATATATTTATGGTTATAAGATTGCATGCTGTGTGCTATGATTTTATAGTATGTGCTAAGATTTGTGTATAAGCATTGGTAGATTGGAAGTCACCTTTCCTTAATAAGTAACAGGAGGAATCTCCAAAATTTAAATAAATATACAGAAAAAAGAAACGTGCCAAGCAAAACAGTTCAAATATTCATATATACATCATAGTGTATTAGTTCCTTATATAAACAATATTCATGAACTATTGCTATCCCTTTTGCAGGCAATTTCAAACAGGCTTTACATTTTCAGGAGCTCAGAAATGTATTTTGTGTATTTTAGTCTGTCATCAGAATGATAAGTCCTTTACAGTTAATTCCTCGTTTACTGTGTTGATGATAGGAAAGTAATATTACATTTATTGTGTTCACTCATTCATGCGTAATACTGAATTTACTGTTTTCATCTTTTTCTTCACAGCAAGCCATTGACAGTGAAGTAAAAGCAGAGGTCGTACCATCAGTCACAGTAAAGGTACTGTGCCTAACTCAAACCGTAGCGAATAATGGTGGAAAGTTTTAGAAAACTTGTAGTGTTTTCTGTGTATTTCACTTATATTATGAAAATGAATAGAATTTGAAATGCTTCTATGTTCTTATTTCTCTTTTCCTTCATATGACAAGTGTTTATTTTGGAAGACTTCTCTTGAAGTTAGAAGTGTTTAGAATTCTGTTTCTGATAGATTTGTCAAGAAGCTATCACAAAAAAAAAAAGTATTAGGGTGGAGGGAAGTTGTTTTTGAAGTAATAAGAATGTTTTTCCAACGCTTGTCAGAGCAGATAAATATTTATTTACTCAAAACATGAGGATTGTTACCTTCAGCTGCCTTTTTAGTTGTCAATAAGGAAGAACAGACTTTCTCTTGTAAAAACAATTTCACAAGTTCTGTTAGTGCAAAAAAAAAAAGCCAGGAAAATCTAATCTGAAAATTGACATCATTGCAGTCCTCCCTGAGAACTGTTACCACTGGTTGTATAGAAGGTGTGAGAGTGCGTGTGCAAGTGTAGCTTCTTCTCAGTATTGCATAGTATAATTTTATTTTTTGAGTTTAAGAATCTTTTCTGGGACTACCATTGGAGGAAAACTGGGGCTTTGTTTTTGAGAAGTTCTGACTGCGTTGAGTGAAAAATTGAGAGCTTAACGGAGCTAGTAATTGCAGAGAACTCCCTTACATTAATGTAGCTTAATTGTATTTAGCCCAGCATCTTTCTCTACATTTTCAAGTGACAAAATGAGGGAGGATAAAACCTTAATCCAGGTCAAGTCTGTGATGGTTTTGCTATGAAAACTCTAAAGAGTTCAACCAAATTGTATTTGGCAGTTAATTAGGCTGTTTGCGAACATAGGGCTACCTTAAAATACATAAAGTAAATAGCCTTCAGAGAAGTATGAATTTATCAAACCACAAACTACAGCTTTTTCAGAAAATTTTTAATGAAACTAGGTGCTTCTGACAAAATTTACAGTAAAAATGGATTCCTTTCACTTCAGGCTCCTATGTGCAGCAGAAAGCCAAGCAGTATTGAGCAGGTTCTTGAACTGTAGTTGAATGCTTTGACTCGTTTGGAGGATTGGGATTTAGGTAGGAAAGATGTAGTCAGACAGAGGGTCACAGCATGAAGTATGTTGGCAACTCTATGTGGTTTATAGCCCTTTCATGCTTTAAAGAGACTGTTGAAGATCTGACTTTATAAAGTAACCATATGAATTACACTTGGTGCACCCTTTGGAAAATATGTAGGTATTGCCTAGATTACATTTGAAATGACCAATTTGGGTATAGTAGCTGCTTTAGAAAGTTGATAAATAGTCAGACAATTAGCTTGCACTGAATTTTTTGTGGTTGCAGTCAGCAGATCTGGCAGTGCCCAGCTGGTTGGCTTAAAGGTAACACTAGTGGGTTTACACAGCTGCATTCATTGAATTACATTGTACCTGAAACAGTTCTGAGCTGAGGGCAAGAATGGCTTTTTAAAACTGTATTCCCCTCTTTTGGGGCTGAGGCACAGAGCAGATAATCTCCAAAAGCAATTTGTGAAGAGCATTATTTTGTTTTTTAAAGTAATGCACTGAAAGTTTTGTAGCAACTTCAAATGTCACTGTCTTAATCAAAAATTTTCTGAGGTGTGCAGTCTCATGTCTTTTTGTATTTAGTGAATTTAGCATAAAATCTGTATATCTATTGATTTCTTCTGTACTGTTTCTTTTACGAAAATTCTGTTTTCAGAAAATGGAGCTGTTTACCTGATGTACCTACAGAGCTCCATGTGATCCTTCCTAGTTTTATTTGCTACCATAAGAAACCATGAATGACCTGAGGGCCTGAGTCTGTAGCTCAAACTTACTGCTGTTAAGCCAAATTAGACGTTACTGTTAATTCATTTAAAAAAGTCCAACTTCTTAACACTTCAATTGTTTTATAACTTTAAGAGTGTTTTCCTAAACTGATTTTACCTGCCTGTAGTGAGTTAATGGGTAGACCAGAAATACAAAACAAATGATAATGAATAGCAGATCATATATGTACAGACCATGTTTAGACGTAGGTCACCACTGTACTTTCTATTTTAGACCCACTAAAGGGCAGTCTTTTGATAACCATTGGTTTTGTAACCAGTTCTCTCTCTTAGCAGTAGAAACACCCAGCGCCAATCCAGCTTTGTAGTTAGGCCGCCTCTTGTAATCTAAAGATTTAGGTGTGCTGGGTATACTGTATAATAAGTTGTAAAATTTGTTTATAGTAAAAGATTGAATAGAACTTAACTCTGAAATTATTCAGAAAACTATTAATTGTTCTCAGTAGTTAGAGGAAATAATTTCTTAGGTTAGCTTTGCTTTCATTTATTTATTATTTTTTGCTTTAATTATCTAAAAGAAACAATATTTTATTTTTGTTTACATTAAAATAAAAGTAATGACATTTGCAAAATGTTAACATATTTTAACTAGGAGTTTGTCATTAGATGGTCTTTGGTTAAAGTTACTAAGAATGTGAGAAATTGCCTCTGTTTTTTTGTTGCATTTTCAATTTTTTACTTTTTAATTTTGTAAGTAAGTAAGAATTGTAAAAATTGTTTCTGCGGTTGAAATTTTAAGTTCTTAAACATTGCTGAAATGGTCATTGCAGGGTTTTATGGTCTTTTTGCTGGTTATGTGGTTATGTTAGTTTTCTGCTATACAGAAATCAGTTTGTTTGATTTAAATAATTCTGTATTTCACTTGCTCTAGGTAACAATACAGAGCAGAGTGACTGCGCAGAAACCGTACCTGGCAGTATGTGTCCAAGCTCCATTAGCAGTGACCTGTGACCTGTTCACCTTTAATGATTTAGGTAAGTTACTGTAACACTGTTAAAACTATGGTATCATATTCCTTTTTCTGAGGATGTTTGTAAGCCGTAGTTGAGCCTCCATCAAGAGAATCATTGCAGATACTGCAGTGCAAGCAGTTACAAATATGCCTTATGTACACTCTGCAGCATCTTTCTTCCATTTTTGGAATATGACAAAAAAGTGTATAGGAATGGAGTTGCTTTCGTGATTACGGTATGATATGTGGCAGGTGAGAAGAGACAGGGTGACTATTCAATGATGGAGAAAGAAAATCAGTTTATTATCTGGTCTTTTCATGGGGGCATATTTTTTTTTTTTTGGTGTCAGTTCTGTATGTGTAGAATGGCATTGGTGAGCTAAAAGCAGGGACAGAAAACTTGACCTGCTTGCTAGCCTAGTACATGTTACAACTTATTAACTTTTGGTGATTCTTCCAATAAGATTGCAGATAGAATTTCTTTGAAGATTGTGAATGGAGCTGAGGAGCAGAGAAGTGTGTCCTGCTGCCTCAGCTGGGACCAGTTTTGGATTGAAATGTGCATTACTAGTTCCTATTGAAAGAGGGCTTTACTGACTTGCTGTTCTAATCTGGAAGGACAGTTCTTACGTTTCCTCAACATGTGACAAGAACAAAGGGCTCATTGCTTTGTGGGGTATTAAAATTGCCATATAAAATAACATTTGCTTTGGAGTTTTCTGACTAGATTATACTTTGTTAAGGGATTGGATAAAGGTAAATGAATGGAAATTACTATCCTAATTTCATGAAGTATTTCCTGAAGTGCTGGAAATTGTATTGCTTTCATGTGGATGCTCCTATTATTTGGTTTAATTAATTAATTTATTTATTTTAAGAACCAGGATCATCTGAAACTGTTGTCCTGTCTGCCTTCTTGAAGGGAAATTTTCCTCCATCAGAACTAGAAGGAAACTGTGTGTTTTCATGTAATACACCAACAGGTAAGCCTCTGAAGATTACAGATTTTTTTTTTTTAGGGTCTTTTCTTTACATGTTTCTTGTGAGCTTTCTTTTGAAAAATTTTAAAGTAATGGAAGAAATAATGATATACCAGATGGCTCTGCTACCAGTCAACAAGACCTGGACAGACTGATGAGTTGGGCGGAGAGGAACCTTATGAGCTTCAACAAGAGGATGTGTAAGGTGCTGCATCTGGGAAGTAATAGCCACATGCATCAGTATAGTAGGGGCTGACCTGCTGGAAAAGGGGCTCTGCAGAAAGACTTAGGGGTTCCGGTGAACATGAGCCAGCAGTGTGCCCTTGTGTCCAGAAAATCCAGTGTATCCTGGGGTGCATTAAAAAGACTGTGGTCATCAGGTCAAATGAGGAGATCCTCCCCCTCTACTCTGCTCCGGTGAGGCCACATCTGGAATATTCTGTCCCCAGTTCTGGGCCCGTGAGTTCAAGAAAGACAGGTAACTTCTAGAGAGAATCCACTGAAGGGCCACAAAGATATTTAGGGACCTAGAGCATCGTCCATAGAAGGAGAAGCTGAGAGACCTGGGACTGTTCAGCCTGGAGAAGGCTGAGGGAGGGGGATCTCATCATTGTTCATAAATATCAGAAGTGTGGGAGTCAAGTGGATGGGGCCAAGCTCTTTATAGTGGTGTGTAGCAACAGGGCAAAGGGCAGTAAGCAAAAACTGGAGCACAGGAGTTTCCATACAAACATAAGGAAGAAATTTTTTCTTTGGGGGGTGACAGGCAGCTGAGAGAGGATAGTCTCCTTCTCTAGAGATGTTGAAGACCTGCCTGGATGTTCTCCTGTGTGACCTGCTGTAGAGAACATGCTTTAGCAGAAGGTTGAACTCGATCTCCAGAGGTTCCTTCCAAAACCTGCAATTCTGTGGTTCTGTATTATAATGTATATCAAAATCTTGTCTTGGTTCTTTTATTTTTTTTTTTTTGTAGCATCATCAAGTTATGTAAGCAGTCTCATAGGTGTAAAATCATAATCTTATGGCTTGGGAAGCAGCTGTACCAGCTTTCCCTCTGCCTATCAATTTGCTTCTGTTCTGCTCTTTAAGGGACCACCTCTTGAAGTGAGAACTTAATTACATCTTCATGACTATTCAGCCTTCTGGGGCTGCCAATGAACGTGACAATAACTGCCTCCCTACAGAGGAGGAAAATAAGTATTGGGAGGGATTATTCCTCACTTCCCTTTTAACAACAGCTTAACGTATTCATTCTAAACAAATAAAGTGACCCAAAAGAATAGAAATAAAGTCATTCTATTTTATGATGTCCTAGTGACTCTAGTAATAGAATATGCAAATTTACCCTGCTATCCATAATTGAAGACTAATTTACTTAATTTTCTACACACAGCCTCAGGAATATGTGTTAGACTACGTGAAGAACTGTATTTACGCAGGGCTTCCAAGTTAAGTTAAACACAGCGTAGACCGGTTTAAGCAATCTGTTCTTTCTTCACTTCTCACTGCTTGGCTTTGCACCCGCACCTCCTCCCTTGTTCTACTCATACAATCAGAAGTTATTATTCAGCCAGATTTGCTGATTTGGCTCCTTGGGCGAACACAGAGCTGTGCCAGCACTAAGGGGAGGGTAATATGGAGTGAGCTAGCATCAAAGAAATGCACATTATCCTATGTATGCGCTTTATTTAAGCATCACTTCTCACTTGAAACATGGTATTTATGAGAATAGTCTAGGTTGTGTGTCAACTATTAAAATATTTATGTACTTCTAGACAAAATTGAAGCTCATGTTTTTTTAAGAACTTGATCTTGCCCTTGTTAGACTAGGCTTGAAGATGTAGGCAGAGGATGGGAAGGAAAAGGATATTTCTCCCTTTTTCTTGAGAGCCTACACAAATGGCTTGTACTACTTTGGTCCTCCTGTTTTGCAATTCTCAGACTGCTTATGCCTTGTGAATGACTTGCTGTAGCTTCATAAATGTCCGATTTAAAGTGATATGGTTTTAGACAGCTATGACTGTATAGGTAGTATTCTCTTGAGCATCTTGGATCCTCTGATTCTGAAAGCATGCTTTGTGTTTTGCTGGTTTTATGTCTGTGATTTTGCTTTCCAAGATGAGAATATCAAATTTAAGTGTTTTTTCTTATTGCCAAATGAACGTGTTATTATTTTGTTCAGAGGATATTAGTTACACCTCTTGTATTTTAGTTATTAGGTTGAATTTTGCAAGTAGGAAGGTAAAGAAACCTTCTATCTTGAATATGTTTGTTTATATACACTAAAAAAATCATGACATCTCTCAAAATCAGTGAAAAAAATAATAATACTAAAAAAATGTTCAGTGATAGAATTTACAAAACTTCTAAATAAAAGAGCATAAATGTTAAGATCTTACTTAAAATATTGGATATTCATTTAAATTATTAAGCTGGAATTTTTCTGCTCAATTACATAAAAAAGCAGAGTTTATTCTGTTTGTACAAGGCAAATAAATACTTAAGTAATGTACTAGTACACAAAAATTGAGTGCCTTTGTGACTTTATTTTATCTGAATAGAGACTTTTTCTTCTTTTTTAACATTTCATATTTGTGGCCAAATCAGTCTTCAGTGCATCTCTGTGGGATTCATACAGCTGAATGTTAATATGAGTCACTCAGTTGGATTGAATTGTGCTATTGATGAATGTGGTCTCATGTCTGATTTTTTTTGGCTCGTACTAGGTTTTTATGCATTGTCTACTTAACAGTCATTTCTTTTAAACCTGTTACTAGATTTTCTTTTCTTTCTTATTAGAGTAGCATCTTATGTTTTTTTTTTTCCCTTTTGTTCTATTGCTGGTTATACGGTAGAGCTCAATCCTGAAGGTAAGCGAATGGAAAAATCAGACATGAATGGTCTCATGAGTGAGCATATACTTAATAAAGCAGATCTGGAAGTGAGCTATTACATTACCTACTATTTCTGTAAGCTTTTCTACTTGCCTTGGATAGGTGGTGCTAAAGAAGTGTGAATATTTGAGAAATTTTAAAGTAAATGAGGTGTAGAAATAAGAAAAAAATATTCATGGGAAAACAGAAACTAGTAAAGACATTTGCTGAAGTATGTCACACCTAAACATATATAGCATATAGGAATTTCACAGTATACTAAATACATTGTGTATTGAGATTAGAGATGGAAAACACAATCGTATGCTCCTTCGGTATTGTATTTCTACCTATTTATTCAACCTTCACGAAGAACTCATTTGGTAGCAAAATCACAGGTTTTTTTTGTGCAGCTGAAACAGCCACTAAGGTTTTGTAGCTAACTCTGTGCTGTTTGGGCAGAGTGGCTCTGAGGTGATGCCACTAACATCCATTCATTCCAGTTCCTTTTAGAAATCCCTTTTTCAAGGCTACTAGGCAACTTTACAACTGGAGCAACCAGTACTAAACTTAACTGTCATTGTGGTAGATATGGTATTTACAAAAGGTTTAATTAAAAGACAGAGCAGGACATGAAAGGTACTTTACATATAAGTGGGCTAAAAAGAGGGAAAGGTAGTTTTGCAGTGTAGTTGTGTGCATGTATTGGGTAGGTACGGTTACTTACTAACTTTAAGAAGTACGTACGTATTAAACACAAATTCACCCATGCCTGAGGGAAAATAAAGTTGTTTGTCATGGATTTAGAGATAACTATTTCTTCCGTTTGCAGTTTCCTCCTAAAAATAAGTACGCTTAGATGTGTATGTGTTTAAATTTTGTCTTTCAATATTGATGTTCCAGTGAGCATATCAAGAGAAGTGGAAAGGTAGATAACTGTGTTAACAGTTCTCTTCCTCTTCTGGTTTCTGCATATTTCAGGGGTTCTACCAGAAATAGGTTCTTGAGCCATCTCAGTAAACTTTTTGTAAAAAAAAAATAGCTACCTCCCTATGACAGGTTTTTCCTCTCTTAAGTAATTTAAAAAATACTATAAAGTGAATAAAAAATATTTAAAATGTGTGTGTAATTTGAAAGGGTGACTTTCTAAAAAAGAAGATTCTCTGTTTTAAGAAATTTGTTCTCCGTATGAAACCTTGCTGATGCTGAAGAGAATACTGTGGAAAGAAGTGGATCTCCCTAGGAAAATTTATTTAGTTTACTGTGAGGTGCACTGGACTGGTTAAATTCATTTCATCAGTACCAGAGAGAGCATGGATTTTCTGCATAATTAATGTCCTAGATTAGAGATCTGGACTTGAATTGTTTTCTTTTTACTATGTGCATCGGATGTTATGTTACTGACATGATTAAAATTGGATTAAGTAGTTGTTTGAAAATGAAATTTTAACTATGGTGTTATGTAACTGTTTTGATAGATAGTAAGTGCATAGTATGCACTTCAAATAATACTATTGTTATTAGGTAACTTTTTACAAAATTTTTGTTGCTTTTCAGTTTTACTTCTGTATATGGCAGTGGGAATCTGACAAAAAAAAATGTATTTTCAAGTTTTTTCTTTTTCATTATTACAGTACTAAAATTGTGTATCATTAAATGTATCCCAACTCTGAATGAAGTGAAATTCATTACTAGAGATAATATCAAACAACTGAGGAAGTTCTGTTTTCCACACGTTGTTGCCATTTTGATTATTCTTACTGCCATTTAAAATTACTCTAGCAGACCTAACAAACATTGTATTTCAATTGAATGTACTTCAATAAGAACTTTTATCTGTGGTGATAAATTTTGCTGGAGCTTTTTGGTTTGGTTTCTTATGTACATGGTTGTTTTGGACTCATCAACTAGAAAACTCCATAGCTAGATACTATTTGATTTAGTTTCAATCTGAATTTTCTCTGAATTATTGAAAAATTTTTCGATATTTCAAATAGGCAGACTTCTAACAGGCTATCTAGGAGAAGTTGCATTGAAATGAGAAGAACGTAATCTATTTAAATACAAAAACATTTCAAAATCCTTTCGGCTAGTTTTGTTACTAAATTTTTCCTGTTGACAGTACTCCCTAAGTTTAATGGTAAGATGTTTCTAAGATGTTTATATAATGTTTTCATCAAGAAAATATTTTAATTATTTTTTCCATTTGACTGTGAAGATACATTTGAATGAATCATTCTGAAAGGTCATGGATTTATTTTCAAGTGTTTTTCAGGAATTTTTCTTGGAACCTAGGGTTATTCTGATTTGGGACCTATGTTGAGTTGTCTGCTGTTTCTACACTGATTTTTTTTTTTTTAATAAGTTTCTGCTGAATAGCTACTTGGAGGCATTATTAGCCAACCAAAAGAGCTCATGAACTACGAACTGACAACCAGCAGGGTGAATCTCAGCTTTCTAGTAACAACCTCTCTTTCCTCAAGACAAGTCCTTGCCGTAATTTTTCTTTGCAAGAGATCTGTGAAGTAGCAAACAAACAAAATGTTAGCAAAAAATGTTGCTGTAGATGTTGGTTGAACAGCTGAGCTATGTTTTTATACTAGACTTCTCAGCCTACGTGACTGACAACCTTTTAGTTTCATCACTCTTCTGTCCTGATAGCTTTTAGTTTCATGACTCTTCTGTCCTGGTATGATCTGTGACAGTAAATTAATGTACTATTGTTAAACATGTTCTTCGTTGAATTCTGCTGGAGTGAGTGTTGGGATTAGTGTTTGAATTTCATATTTTTGGGAAATAATGAGTGATTGTTATTATGACATTAATGCTATTCTCAGTAAGGTCTCTATAATGATATCAGTACCTGAACAAAACAGTGCTATTTAGCCTCCTCATCAAAGAAATCCCGCTCAAAAACACCATACAGACTGGCTGTCCAGAAGAGCAAGCAATATGTATTTCATGGACCCTAGCACTTTCATCTTTCACACAGAACATGCTATGTATCATCTGACATGCCAACCATTTTAAATAATGCTTAGATCTGTGCAAATCTGTCTCATTCTAACGAATATGTTTTTGTTAGTGTAAAAACGTCCTCTTTTCTCTTGTACCATTCTGATAAAATTACATGTTCTATTGGTTGAATGATAACATTTAATGTACCTCTGAATAATAACTCAATATTTAAGCAAGTAGGGGCTAAACAGATTCCTTAGGAGCATTATTCATTAAATCCAGATCTATTATTTTGTAGTTGAGTCTCATCTGAGAAAGAGGTACGTTATAGCAATTCTGGGATTTTTACATTGATGCCATGTAGGCTGTTGAATGGAGTCGGACTCCTCTTAATATGCTTTTGTTATTATTGATACTATTATTGAAGTATATTATTATCAAATTGGTCATAAGTGAATATTCTGATTTAAAAACAAAAACAAAAACAACAACAACAAAACTGGAAGTTATATCCAAAAAAATATTTGGAGATGTTGATTTAAATTAGAAAATGTGCCCATACAGAGAGGTAGGCAATTGTGATTTCTAATTCTAGTTTGCAAGTCATTAATTTGTTCTGTCCATAATTTGGGTATGAATGTCAGAAAGAGAGTGTCATATAAAAATAGCTTTTGATGCTTTTCGGTGAAGAACAGGTGCAGTTTTTGTATGGAAACAACAAAAAATAAGACTATGTATGTTCTTATAAGGGAGGTAGTTTGGGAGTGTTCCTGATGAAAACACATATTTCAATTTTGTGTTCAAAGCATCAGGGACAATCATGCAGCTGTCTCCTGTATTGAAATAGAATTGTTAGTTTAAAGGGTTAAATAAACTGTTACCAATCTTTATTGCATGTTAATTGATGTGAATGCAGGTATGCAGTGGATTTGGGTAATAATGTTTGCCTCCCATTTATTATAAATATTCACTTCAAAAGGTGAATAAGGTATTCAAGTTTAAAGTTGTTTTACATGGAGCGTTAATTAAAAAAATCGTAGACTTTGTTATATGATATTCTTTAATTGCATTATAAATACCTTGTAATTCCTTCTAGGACAGCAGTATAAAATATCTTTTATTCAGAATATGGGTATGAAAGATGATTCTATGTGTTCTTTCACTTTAGGGATACCAAAAGTTGCCCAGTGTAAATTCAAGCTGCCTTTGCGATTAGTTTGCTTTCCAGCTCAACCTTCAAAATCAGCAAACCACAAGCTAACTATTGATACCAATAAAGCTCCCATCAGTTTTCTCACCATTTTTCCAGGTAGGTTTTAAAATATGCCTCTGACGGGAGACGTATTAGAAACTCAGACAGGGATTGTTTGTGAGAAGTATGAAATAATTAACAAAACTAATATGAGGATGTTTAAAATGTACATCTTGAAAGAAAGGATGGAATAACTTTTCGAAGTAGATAATCAACCTTGCCTAGTATATCTGAGTTTGATTTAAAAAAAAAAAAAAAAAAAAACTGAAGATTTTTGTATGCAGGGAATGTGAACCAGATCTACTTCTTAGGTATCCAGAAAATAATTTGATATAAAATGCAACAGTGGTGTTTTAATGGAGAGAATGCGGGCATTCATTTTTGGGGGGTTATGTGGGTGGTCATGAGATGTGAAGAAGAAACAGGGCAGAGCAAAGTCGTAAAGTAGTACAGTAGTTGCTTTGGAGAAAGATTTGTGAAATTCTTTATTTACTAGTCTTGAGGTGAATTATGTATAATATTTGCAAGAGTAATATAGTAATAGAAGGAGGGAATTAGATGATATATAGTACTAGTAAAATATGAATTAAATTAAATATTATAAAAAAATACTCTGCTGTAGTTATGTGCTCGTGATTTGGAAGAGATAGAAGAGGTGGAAGTTATGACAGGAATACTCTGTGGTACAATATTGTATGAGCATAAGCAAACCAGTAAGAACCTAGGATGGATTAGACAAAATGGTTCCAGGCACGAAACAAATAAGTTACTATGCACCAGCATACAGTATTGGATTCTGGTTGCTGATACTGGAAGTGAGTTAAAACTCAAAAGTGTAGAAAAGGCTATGAGAATTGCCTAGGTATTTGAAGAAGAGAATTAAAAGAGTATTACTCATTTGGATGAATGGCCAAAAAAAAAAAAAAAAGAGAAGAAGGAAAATGAATAAACAGGGCTTATAAAGTGATAGTGAATAAGTTTAATCTGGTAGTGATTAAAGTTCTGAACTTCAGAGGACTAAGGTTCTGGAACAGTTTTCTGATGAGATGAGTGCTGTATGGGCCAACAACTTCAATGCATTGTTTTTAAGGTGGAGCTGCATCTACTTCTGAAAAGTACAAGGTCTGCTCCGAAAGCAGTGCCTCCTATTTTATTACTTTGGCCCATGATGTCAGAGGTGGATGTTGGTGTTATAGCAGGAGGGGCTGAACCTTCCTGCCAATATTGTGTTACATTTTCTTGCTGTGTGACAGATGGCAGCAGAGGGGCAGTCTGATGAAATGGTGAAATATAAAGCATGTTGTTTATAATATGATCTTTGGAGAAACGTTACAATTTTGTTGTACTCCTTAGTAAAAATGGTATCTCTTCTGTTTCCTCTTTACCTTATTTTTAGGGGGAAGTTAGTAGGAGAGATTTCTTGGAATTGTTCTTAAGAGGCTCCGTATTAGATTTTAAGTTGTTGTGGTCTAATATATGGATTGAAAAGAGATATTGGCATGCATAGGTTTGCTGAGTAACTAATTCTAGTAAGTTAGCTGTTTGTTGTCCTCTTTGCTGAGGGCTGAAACCGGGAGCTACTCAAACATTATCGTGATGATAATTTTTGCTTAGGTGTCTGATAAAAGAAGACCTGCAGTGTTGTGTCCAGTACAGGAGGCAGTTTCTACTAGATGACACAGACTGAACCTCCGAGAAAGTTATCTTCTGTTTACGAAGCCTAGGCAATTCCATGTAAGAGCTGAGCGTAGCTCAACTTCACTTGAACGATGGGAACATATAGTAATCTACTCCTGATATTCTGTACTTCTCAGGGGGAAGCAGTGTCATGCAATTCAGATTGCTTGAGTAGTATAGGAAAGGCAAAGGTTGATATGGTCCTGTCTACAGCTTGAAGTTTGTTGTATGTGAGAGCTAAATTATAGACAACTATTTCATTTTCTCTTTTAGACTTTGCTGATCCATCTGAGGATGACCAGGCAAATGTTCTGGGATTTCAGTTCTTAACAGGTTCAAAAATCACTCTTCTTGCTTCAAAAACATCACGTAAGTGCTATTAAATTGTAAAAGTTTATAGTCCTGTAAAACACAATAGATAATAGATAATAAGTTAGTTGGATAGCATATGAATGAACTGAGAATCATACAAAAATGACTAATCATTTGCACAGGAACTTCAAAGTTTTCACAGGTCATGTCTTGGCATCCCCTGTCAAATATCTAATAATGTTGCTAATGTAGTCATAAAATCTTGAAATGAAGCAAAAATCATACTCAGAGTATACTATGCAATCACTGGAGAAATTGTTTCTTCTTTTGTTGTTATTTTAGAAATATTTAAAATCAGGAATTAATACTGTCACTGTGATCATGTAGAAAAGCAAACAAACAAAAAGCCCCACCTCTTTTCCTCAAATGTGTTTCAAGACCTCTGTTTCAAAGTATTCTTACTGGAATTTGTAAAAATTCCTACAAATCTGATTTCTGACTGTTCACTGACTTTCAGTAATGCTTGACTTTAATTAGGCATCTAACCGTATACAGGTGCATCTCTAAGTAAATGTCTGTATCAGTAATTACCTGTAAATTGCTAAATTTAGGGCTATGGATTCAACCATGTTGATTCTGTACTTTTTACCATGTTTATGGAATGTATGAGGATACATGTAGATATGCTGTTACTTTGTCCAGCATCTCTTGTACAGGACAGTTTGTGAATTAAGTGGTCATGTTTCAATGATCTGTGTGTTTGTGCTCTTTTTAGAGTAAAGTAAGTCAGTTATCTTAATTTTGGAGAGTTACAGTCTTGCATTGCTACTCAACTTGCTAAACTTCCTTGGTGTGTGCATGGGAACCAAATCAGTTCAGTTGTGTTTAGTATTTTCAGTGCCAATAAAGCAGAAATTCTTCATTTAATACAGGAGACTGAGAAACTGAAAAGCTAAAATACCAATCACACATTGCAGGGAGTTCAAATGGAACATTGTTTGAATGCTCTATGAAAACTATTTTGAGTAAGTGAAAAATTGGAGTCTAGTTTGATCAGAAATTCTTTCAACACGAAAATGATCTGCCTCACTGTGTTTTCAAAATGTAGTATTCATGATAGGTTATATAAATGATGATGATGTCAACTGTAAGCTATGAAATAATATTTAATGCTCTTTATAACATAGTCAAATGTGTTACATGCAGAAACCATCTGGAAAATAATTATTAAAGGACTTTCCTTGTACCAAGAATCACTTTACATTTCTAAGGTTCAAATCCATTTGTATTAGTTTGTATGCACTGTTTGCATGCTGTTTTATTGTTAGTTTGTTTTTAATATTTGTTTAAATAGACAGGTTTTAAAAAGTTTGAACTGGCTAGACATAGAATGATAGTTTCTAAAAACTGAAGAATTTAAAGGATTTCTAAGTAACTTTTTTTAAGGATTACCATATAAATCTCTTATTTGAATTATTTCAAAATCTGATGATACTGTGCAAGGGAAAAAATTATCTATGTAATGAATATATTTTAACTTTTAGTGAGGCTATAACTTTTTGTTTCTTCATACAAACCCTCAAGTTTTTCCTATCAGGTTTGTTTAGTCACTAGCTAAGAATGACGCTTGCAGTCTTACTATAAACTTTCCCACACTATTTTACTTGTGAAGTTCACTTTACAAAGGCGATTCAAATGACTATTTTTCTCTTAGTGTGACTACTTGTTTCTCTTGTCTGGGAATCTTTAGAAAACAAATGAGTTACGTGATGCCTACTTCCATGTAGTGGTCTGTTTCCAGCGTTTACCACATGCACTGAATTGAATTGGTTATGGAATTTCTCAGCATGGGGCATGTATGGGGGTCGCACAGAGACTATCCACAATACAAAAACATTCCTTGGTAGAATCTTATAGTATTAGAATTACTGTGCTTGAGTAGGCAGACCCTATACAGAACTAATAAATGTGGATGAAGTTGTGTTATTTGGGAGGTACTATTATTTTGCTACCAAAATCTACCACTGAGTTTTTACTTTATAAAAGCGATTGTGCAGCACAATCATTGTGGAAAGGTTCTTCAAAAAGAAAATTGTATATATGGATAAATAGTGACAGAAAAAAATTATAAATCATTGGAACTGATTGATCCTTGTTCCTTTTTTTCCATGAAAGAAGTTAGTTTTGGACAACGGACACATCTTTGCCATATTCCTTTTTGAATAGACCTTAAGTACTGGATAGGAAAGGCTGCACATAGAAATGAAAGTCTCAAGGTTGGGTTGTGTTTCACTGCTGAAGCTGCAGACAAGGATGACATCTGTGTTCACATTTGTTTTTAATTATATTAACTAATCCATTTTAAACAGCGTAGTAACTGAAGATGTTACTTCAGCTTGTCGAAATGACTGCTGTAAAGACACCCAGAATAAAATTCTTTTTCAGTTAGAAGTTAAAATGAAGCTTAGCCTGTGTAGATTGAAGTTTTAATATTTTTGTTAAAATGTCTTTGAAACTGGTTTTAATCAAAGTGTAAATAAGAATTGACTGCTACTTGTAATTGTTTTTTCTCATGCTAAGGGCTTCCTAGCTGAGAAGCAAACTGAATCTTCCAGGCTTCTTGCAGATAAGCTACTGGGAGGGCAACTAATCACACTTATTGCAGGGTGAACTAGTAGTACTACCTGCTGTGTTGTTTAAGCCATTGTTACCTATTAGTGATCCTCTGAGTCTTCTGCTTTTCTGTTTGAGAATATTTCTGAAAATAATCAATTGTAAATTTTCTGTAAGAAATCTTATTTTAACAGAAACCTAACACAAATAGGTTAACAACTATAGAGGTTTTTCTTTTCTGTTTAATTTCTATTTTTCTATATTAAAGCATATACTTAGTACATCTAAGGAATCTCACTTTCCTACAGTTTCCAAATCTAATTTGTCTTTGTTTTTGAGTGCTGGAAGGTCATGTAAAGCAAATGATTACTCAGGTCATGATAAAATTAGATTTTGTTTCTATTGACCAACAAACAGTGTGTAGAAACTAAATTTGCTTTTTGAAGGAAATTAGTTTTATCAATTTTAACCATTAATGTATTAGACATGTCAATTATATGTGGAATGTCTGTTGATTAGCTCAGATGTTTTCAGACCTAATTTTCCTTAAGGAAAAATCACTTAAGGCAAAGTATGATAATACATCCAACTAAATCCAGCCATTACATTGGGAGTATTTAAAAATATGGGTATTAGGTTGAATGTTATCTTTAGCAGATGGTATTCTTTTCTTTAACGGACATGTTTTTAAATAAAACTTGCTTCTTTCCTGTTACATTGTAAACAGAATTTGTCATTTTCTATTCAGTGAAATGTGTATCCTGGGAAGGATGCCAGAGGTAATGTCAAACAATTTGAATTACTAATGTTGAGAAAAATTTAAATAGTGCATCCGACTTCTAAAGAATTTTACTTCATTTGATACACTGTGATCCTTATTAATGAGACTGAAAAAAAGAATTATTTTGTATCAAAAAACCTTAACAACTCTGTTTCTTCATAGTTGATAGTCTTTCCCTTCAGATAATGCTGATAGATAATGCCAAGAAATAACATACTGTTGTTAGAAAATGTATCTGGCAAAAAAACAAACAAACAAACAAACAAAAAAAAAACAGCAGTTGGCAACTTTACAGAGAAGGAACTTAAAATACAGGTTTTTTCCTCCTTTCTTTTCAAGATACTCACGCATTTCCCTCTGCCTAACTCCGGCTCTTTTTACCCTNAAAAAAAAAAAACAAAAAACAAAACAATTATCCACAAAAGTTTTCCTTTCAATATTTAATTAATTCTCATATCCTGAAATCTGAAAACAGAACTACACAAAAATGGAGTAGAAACAGAACAGTAACAAGATCTCATCCCGTTATCCTGATAATTTGAAATTCACTATAATGTGATAAGTTGAATGAACTTGTTGGGATAGAGAACACTAGCAGAATCTTTGTGGTTTTTTTCATTTCAATTGTATTAACATTTTCTACACTAAGCTACATTAACAAAACTATAGTGTATATTGGATTGATAAGACACTGTTTAATACTAGCTGTTAGAGTGAAGCATAGCACTAACAAAGCCGAATATTTTTGTCTATGACTACAGAATGGGTAACAGTTTCCTACTGGAAGATATCATAGGAAGTAGAGATGTAATAAAAATTATATTAGTGAATGTATTGTCCAAACTATCTTTCCAAAAGGCATTCAAGATTTTATGTGGAATGTAGTTTGTTTGTTCAACTGTTATCAGTTGCTGAGGATGCTGTGCTTCTCTCATGATCCAAAGTGAATTGAGCCTGACTCTGCCTCCAGGCCCGGGAAGGCTTGTTAAGGCTGTGTTATGCCAGGGAATGCAGGCAGCCTGTTGTTAGGTCTTAATATCACCCAGTAATTCTCTTTTCCTTATTGTGGTAGTTCGTAGTTATTTGTGCTTCATGAACAGGCCCATGATTCAGGACAGAAGTTTCTTTAATGCTAATGAACATGTATCTTCTATGAAAATCCATATTACAGACTTTGCATTTATAAAGTTAGTTGAATTCCTATGTATTATCTATGTTGTATAGTGAATGTATACGGCTTAAATGTATGTATTGTCAGTCTTGTATTTGTTCTTCTTTTCAAAGAACGATACAGGATCCAGAGTGATCAATTAGAAGACCTTTGGCTAATAACAAAGGAATTAACACTTAGACTGGAAGAGCATTTCAAAAAGCAAAATTGCAAAGACTTTGCATGTAGCTTTTCCGGTTCGGTTCCTCTGCAAGAATACTTTGAACTAATTGATCGGCATTTTGAGGTATGTTACATAGCATATGAATGGCTACTATTCTCCAAGTTCAAAATTACTAGAACGAGCTGGGGGTCGGCCTCTTCTCTCGTGTAACTGGTGATAGGACTAGAGGGAACGGCTTCAAGCTGCGCCAGGGAAGATTCAGGCTGGATATTAGGAAATACTACTTCTCTGAAAGAGTGGTCAGGCACTGGAATGGGCTGCCCAGGGAGGTGGTGGAGTCACCGACCCTGGAGGTGTCCAAGGAACGTTTGGATGTTGTGTTGAGGGATATGGTTTAGCGAGAACCATTGGTGATAGGTGGATGGTTGAACTGGATGATCTTATAGGTCTTTTCCAACCTTAGTGATTCTGTGATTCTGTGATCCATTTAAAACTGTGATCACAGACACATAACAATTTGTCTTTCAGAAAATATGAAGATGCATCTGAGATAATGACATTTTTTCCAGCACTGGGTATTTCTTAAAATTATGAGTTGTACCTTTACTCTGAAATGATCTAATGCTCCATCCCTTCTTTGGCAAGCTTGGAACAGTATTACCTGAAACATCCCCTTTTCCTTCTCTTCCTAGAAAAGCTGCATTGTGGTTTTTTGTTGTTGTTGTTGTTGTTTTTGTTTTTTAGACTGCCTCAATGCCCTTCATAATTATGTTCTGACAGAATAGTATGTTTGCTTATTTTTAAAAATCTATTTTCAAAATTTGGGAAACTTAATTTTTCTGCTAATGTTGAGATGCTATAAAATAGATATGTCACAACGTATCTTCAAAGTTGCATGTCCTGAAATGTTTCTTTTAGTAACTGCTGGCCTTCCTGCAGTCCAGAAGGCCAGCTGTATCCTGGGCTGCTTCAAAAGAGAGGTGGCCAACAGGGCGAGGGAGGTGATTGTCCCCTTCTGCACTTAATTTGTGAGGCCCTATCTGGAGTACTGCATTCAAGCCTGGGCTCCCCAGTACAAGAAAAATGTAGACCTGTTGGAGTGGGTAGAGAAAAGGGCCACAAGGATGATCGAAGGGCTGGCACACTTCTCCTGTGAAGACTGGCTGAAGGAGCTGGACTTGTTAAGCCTATGGAAAAGAAGACTCCAGAGAGACCTCATTCGGACCTTGCAGTTCTTAAAGGGAGCTTATAAACAAGAGGGAGATAAACTTCTTACAGAGTCTGAAAGTGGCAGGGAAAGGTGGAATGGTTTTAAACTAAAAGAGGAGAGATTTAGATTAGATGTTAGGAGGAAATTTTTTACTCATAGCATGGAGAGACATGGAACAAGTTGCTCAGAGAGGCTGTGAGTGGCCCATCCCTCGAGGTGTTTGAGGCCAGGTTGGATGGGGCCCTGGGCAGCTTGGTCTAGTGGGTGGCAACCCTGCCCATGGCAGGGTTTGAAACTAGATGATCTTTAATGTCCCTTCCAACCCAAACCATTCTATGATTGTGTGTTTTTCTGATTCTAGTTACAGCATGTTAGCTATACAAGTTCTATAATTTTGAAGACTGCACTTTTTGTAAGAGACTTGCTTGTCTTAGAGGTTTGTAATGGAAAATATGAAGCTGGTTATAAAGGTAAAACAGAAATTTTTATTACCTGGGCATTTAATATATGATGATCAATGTTTTGTGAATGTTTCAGGTTGCTGTACCTGATAAATATATAAGAAAGTAAAAAAGATTTCATTTCAGAGAAAGAAGTCAGTCAGTGCAGAATTTATTGCTTTTATTCATGCTTAGGGGAATAACCGTTTACTTTTTACAGTAATTAATAACAATCCTAGTCCATCATATGTGTGTATTATATAGTACATGAATCTGAGGAGAAACCCTGAGATTCTGGTGGTGAAATTTCTTTCTTATTGGTAGGCTTTTTGATGAGATACTTATGCATTAATACATACTATATGGGCTGTTGGAGATTGTTTTTGACTTAAGCAGCAAATAATGATTCCTGAAAATGTTAGTAAGTTTCATGAGGAGTATAAAAATAACCACACCAATATGAAAGTAGCATAAGCAAAATAATGGTATTTGAATGAGTAATTGCTCTCAAGAATTTTACTATAAGTTTCTCATTTCATTTTGATTGGACATATAAAATGCATATGACCCTTAATCTGAATTCTTGAAAATGTTTTAATTGCAGCTACGCTTGAATGCTGAAAAATTTCAGGAGCTGTTATCTGAAAGATCCATACAATTCAGAGCTATTGAGCGACGATTGCTGACACGATTTAAAGATAAAACTCCTGCTCCTCTTCAACATCTGGACACCTTGCTGGAAGGAACGTTCAGAGAGGTCAGTACAATTTGATTACGAACATAATCTTTGTTTATTTTGTTGTTAAAACTTAGCTTCAAGCATATAAGCTATGCTTTCCTGGTTATGTTTACTATACAAGAGACCAGGAAGCAGTAATTTGTTTAACTTAATATTCCCTGTAAGTTTCCAGATGATTTGCAATAGTTTTATTTAATCTGTTGCCACAAAATTGTTACTGCTGGGTCACACCAGTTTGATAAGACATCACTCTTCCCTAGCTGATGTTGGTAGTGTAAATATTTTATAGTTCACGTGAAAGTATTTTATAGTTCATAGCTTATGTAAATATTTTATGGTACTGTGGAATGGTTTGGCTGGTGTAACTTTCACAACAAATTTGTCTGAGGCTGTCCATGTCCTTCTGCATGGGGCTTTTATGTTCTGATGATTTCAGAATACAATCGCTACAGAATAACAATGTTTTAAGAAATAATTAAAGAGAATAAAAATACTCCTAAACCATCCCCATACTGGAAGTACATGGCAAAGAAGAAAACTTATTTCTCCTCTTCTCCTGTATCAACTCCACATCGCTTAAGGAAGAATAGTTTTACTGTGTGCTCTAATGAAATTTTTCTGTAAATTAGAGAAAAAGTGCCCTTCCTTTTCTGACTGGACGTAGGAGAAACATGCTGTATTTCCATCCTTACTGTTAATGAGTTAACTATGAGATGATTTTTAAAACTTCTTTTTACGTTGCAAAATACTGTGTCTTGTTAACACACAGATGATTTTTTAACACTTTGAATTGGAACAACTAAATAATCCCTACAGATAAACAAAAGTGGGTCTCTTGAGTTTACTTTTGCTGTGTGGAAATGTTGTTTTTAAACTTAAAACCAATTGGGAAGTTCTTGATCATTTTTAAAAATAGATCAGTTAGGTCAAAAATCAGGTTGTTAAAAATAGCTACATATTATGAAAGTTTATTTGGAAGGTTCCTCAAGTCAAAATTAGATTTTGCTATTTTTTTAAACAATTATATGGTTTTTTAAAAATTATTATTAGAATTGCTGTAGTTTAAAGGAGAATAGGGAAAAAGATTTCTTTCTACACAATAAATGTTTACGCTTGTCCAAGTTAGTTAAAACTTGATTTTAGACAAGCTCATATTTTTCTTGGTAGTTTCCCTTTATCATTTTCCTTTGTTCTTGTGAGTCTTGCAATGAATAAATTTTGTTATTCTTAGTGCAAACAGAAGTATAGTAACAAGTTGTCTGTTTTTCTTTTGGAAAAATTGTTTGTTCTGAAGATCATAGTTCATTAGTTTGCTTAATGTATTCAATGAAGAAATGATCTATACCCCCGGGAAGTGAATGGAGTTGACTCCTCTTTGCTTCAGTTGAGTTTGAAGTGAAGTTTTAGGGGAGAATGTAATATAACTGTTATGTTGACAAAGCCCACAATTAAATACTATAAGCATTAGACGGTAAAAAGAATTGAGATTTTTTTCCAATTCTTACCGCTGTCTGAGAATCTCTTATGCCAAACATTTTCATAATGAGAAGAAAAGAACAAGTGATGCTATTTTTTTCTTTAATTTTTTACTGAAGTAATTATTTTCTACAAAAGAAGTATTTTCTTTACATCGGGTTTTGCAGTCAGAATGGAAATGTGTATGTTTTTTTATATTGTATGTTTATGTTATTTTATATCGTACTCCAGACCTTTTCATCTAGAACAGGAAGAAATTTCCAGTTATTATGAATATCTCTGTCTTGACTACTGTTTGTTTCACTCAGTCTCTAGGACTTGGGCTCTATGTATGCTGCTTTCTTAGTAGAATTACTATTTTGTATGCATACACACACATACACACACATGTATACACACACACCCACACACATACGTATTGAAGCTGTAGTGGTATAATCTCTCCTGGCCTGGCCTGATATAAAGGTGTCTCTTAATGCTTCCTTTGTTTCTTTGCATGAGAAGAGTTATACAGAAAACGTAAAAAGACTTTTTAGTACAAATCTAATAATATTAGGAGACTGTGTAGCCATTCTTTTCATCTTCACAATAAGGGATAAACATATAAGCAGGCATAGGTGTGTGCAGTGATGAAAAGTTTTCTTTATTTTTCTTCCTTACTCCTTTTCAGTCTTTTCTTTTAGAATTTGTCTTTATGAATTGATGTTGCATATCTAAGTAGGTTTGAGTGAGTATTACAGCAGTTAACAAATACCAATGTACAGTGGTCTATTTGGAAAGGAAAAGACATTGTATATGTAGTAATTATGTATATTAGAAAAACAGAAATGTCATTATTGTGTTGCTTAAGACTTATTTGTAGGAAGACCATGTGAAAATGATTGAAAATAAGTAGATGATATTTATGTGCCTGTGAATGATTTCTTAAACTCTGGTTTAAAAAAAAAAATAAAAATTACTGGTGCAATTTGCTATTACCATGCTATTAACTCTTATTCTAAAAAAAAGGAGTTTAGTTGGATGAATTTATAAGTAAATGTTGATGTTGAGATTACATAGATGTTTCTTGATTTAAAGGACTTTGCTGAAATTTCATATTCAAATTTTATGGCAGCTGTTGCAAAAGTATGTACTTTATTTAATGTTGACTTAGTAGAGACGCGTTATTGCTTGAAAGTGTAATTGAATGACCTTTAATCTCTCCGCTGTGTTTTCTGTGATATTAAAAAAATCATAATTTGGCAGTAGCTGCAGGTGCTTGCCTTGGAATTATAATTTTCATGCATTTACTCTTGACATACATCACTGGGGCTTCCAGGTACAAGCTGGAATTGGATAAGGATCATAAGAATCAGATGATTCCATTTATTTTAACCCAGCCAGCCTAAGTAGTACTAGATATGTTAAGCTGTAAACTGTTTAACTCAGTAACTGTTTTTAAAAGGTTTGTGCATTTACATTCTTTTACAAAAGAAGAGAAGGGATGGATTTGAAACATGGGGGTGGAGTTCTCCTAGGGCACTCACTGTTGCTTAGCCAACTTGAAGTAGTTGAACTGTTCAATCTTGTCTCAGATGCATGTTTTAAGTTTAAAAAATATGATGACAAAGCAAGCTTCGCTATGTTGCATTTTACTACAACAAAATGAAGGAAAATTAAAACAAATCGCGAATCAAATAGGTTTGTCCTGTATCCTCATGCTTCCATCGTGTGTAATAAACCTAGCTCCCTTCTCGTTCTTTTTTGCCGCTGTTACACAATGCCATAGATCATCCCATGTTCTAAGGCTTATTTGTCACCACTCTTTAAAACTTCTAACTATTCTGTGTTTTTTTAATACTGAAATATCAACTTTTTATCCATCATCAGTGGCAATTTGTGTGCTAATTGTCTAGTCAATGCAGTAGCCAGCCAGACAAGATGGATGATGTCAGAATTCTTGACCTTGTCTCAGTGGAATAACTAATAATGTCTCTCTCCATTCCCAGTCTGCTGATTTAGAAAAATATATAGGAACTTAAAGACTTATGGATCTTCATTCCCTTGTAAAATTTAGTAGTGGTTGTTGGAAGCAACAACTACGTGAACTAGGAATAGACCGTCACAAGAAGTCTTGACATATGGTCAGCACAGTGGTGTAACATTAGAAAACTAGGCTTAATAATTGAATGGTTCCTTATTTTTCGATTGATGATACATTTTAGTTTTTTTTCTTTAAGGTGCTGATTTATATATTTGAGTGTATCTTGTTGTTAACAGGAAGACCTAACTTACTTTTCAAGATAGAACTGTTAGAATAATTGATGCTTTAAGTTTCTTCCCTTTGTTTTCTTCTATTATCTTTTTATTTATGTTGTTACTGAAAAGCTTGCCTCAGAAATACTTGGCTGCAAGCAACAAAAAAATTACTTTCAGTGTAATTTTCAGACGCTGCCCTGTAAAGTTAGTTGTCTAGTTCATTCTGCTTACCTTAGTATATAGCCTGTATCTGTATCTTGCATCTTGAGAAATCTGCTTATATATTGTAGCTTGTAAAATCCATGCATGTAGGATATTTTCATTTAAAACCTCTGTTGTGTGAAACGAGAAGAAAGTATCCAAGAGTCCTCCAATTTTTGGAGAGGTGGGTGCAGGTTAGTGTCTATAGTGAATAGGAAAAAATACGCAATTGCTAAAGATTAATTTCAGTGTTGATTTCCTATATCTGTTCTCCCTTCAGCTTTCCTGTATTGCTTTTTNAAAAAAAGGGAGTGGGGGGGGAGAATTTAGATAAAAGGAGTTCATAATGCATAAAATACTAGATAAAACATGGAGAATCTGCTTAAGAAGATTGCACTTTAGTAAGTTTAGTAAGATCTGTCTGCACATTTTTCCTTCTGCAACCCTGAGACTTAGGCTTTGCTAGGAAAATAATTAAAGAAGTTTTAACATACATTGAATAATATAGAGAGAACTATAAAGAACTTCTAAGCATGAGTGGTAAATAGAAGCAGAACTTTGATTTTTGGTAGCTAAAAACTATTTATCTGAGGCTGGACTGAAGCTTGTAGAAGATTATAATTCAGGCATTTTTCCTTCTTCCCATTGCCCATACTTGGGGAATTAGACTATGCTGCCTTTAAAAACTTTAGCTGCTGTATTTTTTCCCCCTCACTTAATTGCTTAGAATTTACTAAGTCTTATTTTTGGCCTTTGTTTCACCATAACATGCAAAAATTTCCTTTAGCCTTTAGAAGCCTTACTTTAAGTGACACAATTACGAAAAGATTATATAGTTACCTTCTCCCTCAAAAATGTAAATAAGAGTAAGTGTGAGAATATTTGGTTGTGGGTAATATATACAATTTAAGTCAGCCTTCTAGTTTATGCTTGGGGAAAATTTCCAATGACACAAAAGGATTCTTGGTTGTTCCTTTATGTGTCTGCATGTTTAAAGTCACTTTAAGATACTTTTTCTTTATATAGACATAATTTTGCTGAGTATTATTGATTAAAGAGCAGTGAAGGGACCACCAAGAAGTATAGTTATTTTTTATTATAACGCTAAAACCAATAGTAGTTTCAGAACCTGAAAAGAGGAAATCTAGTCTTAAAATAGGTGTTAATGGGTATAAGATATACTTAGCTAAGAAAAAGTGAATATGTATGAATGCACGTACAAATTCAGAGATTGAAAATTGTTTATGCACAATATTTATTATGAAATCTCAAAAGAATGTTGTCTTTCTTAATCCATCTGTTAAAATTTATATAATTTGAATCAAGCCATACGCTTTCACTAATGGTTTCTAACACTATTCACATGTCAGAACCTGGATTTAAAGCACTAAATAGGCTTATGTTTTCGCTGTCTGGGTTGCAGCTTGATCCCCTGGTTCTCCTGATCCTGGGCTTCAAAATGCCTTACACTGCCAAAGTTGAAGTGGGAAGTGTTCCCAGGCGAATTCATTCTCAGCTCATTAATCAGTGGGAACAGGTCAAATGCAATACTAAGGGTGTGCTAGTCTGGGATTCCCATCCAGTCGCTTGTGGGCACTGGAGACCCCTCATCCCCACAGTGTGCCCTAAGATCCTTCAGTTGATCCCCTTTCCCTTTGTCAGGAGTGGCCCTTCCTGACACCTCTGACCACCAGAGTGATAGTGCTGCACTACCAGTCCCTCCCTCCTCCTTCCTGCTGGCCAAATTAAGACAACACTCCGGGGCACTAGGAGGTTACTACCTCGGGAGAAACTAACCTTGCCATGTTGAAGGGCAGGGATGCTGGGTTGGAGAACAATCAGATTAGGCTTGCAGGAGGCCATTCTGGCATTGCAATCTGCTACAGCCACCAGTTCCCCAATATTCCCACGTGCTTTTGTCTCCAGTAGCTGTTGGTAACACCCTCTGATGTATGCTGGGTGAGGATTTTTTTCTACCATTACCTGAATTCTCACAAATGGAAAAAATCAGAGTCTTTAACAGAGTGAAGTAATTCTAAATTGCTGTAGTACCTACAGACTGCAGTTAAGGTCAAGGCACACCATGTATTGGATGCTGTGTAAACAGAGAATAAACTTTCTTTTTTTCCCCAGTAAAGATCTTCCTGTTTCAGTAGACCAAATCTCAAACAAGTTTTGAATTTAATACATCTAACCTAAAGATGAAGGTCAGAGTTATAAGAGCATAGGGGTATTTAGGAAAGTGGTTATATAATGTGATGATTCTGGGTGCTACTGACTTTTCTAATATTGTTTATTTTGTTTAAATTATTGGATCTGTCCTAGTCTGTAGCCTGAAGGGAATTATTTACTGACCTTTCCCATACCAGAAAATCTTAACAGAGCCAGAGTGGCGTTAAGCTCATCTAATTTTTTTTTCTTGCCTCAGCCTTGCAAAGACTTTATTTACAAGAAGACAAAAGGGAATACATTTAAGAATCATTAATCACTCACTAATGAAAAAATGCGATTGTTGGAGAGGTCATTATTCTTGTGAAGGTGAGGCTTAGATTTACAGAGCATGTTGTTAGTTTTGGTGAGCTAAAGAGAAAATGGTCAGCAAATACAAGCCATAAGGATCATGAAGAAGAGTTTTAAACTCTCCAAATAGCGTGGAAAATGTAGGAATGACTACTTTTAGGGTTACTCTACAGTATTTGTTATCTAAGGTTTTCTTTTGTGGTAGTACAGTGTGGCCACAAGTTAGAACTCTTTTGTGAATTTCTCTGCTGGCAGGCCCAGATATGTACCTGCCAGCTGAGCAAGATAGCTGTGTATGTGTTTTTTATCTGCATTTTTATCTGCCAGTTCCTTCATAGATTCAATTAGAAAGATCACCAGGAGATCTGAAATCAGTCTGAATGACTTGCAGAACATACTAATGGCTGAGAGGAACAGAGGTGAGATTGCAAAAATTTAATAATAATTAAAAATAAAAAGAAGCATCAAAAAGCAGTGAGCCTGAGTTAGTCTAAGAGCCCTTTCACCTAAGTAGTAGAACAGAGATTTCAGAAGTTCAGAAAGGGGAAAGAATGTTCGGGCAGTGACTAGAAAAAGCACATTCATTGTCTTTTGAGATGAGGAAAAGAGAGAAAATGGAGTGATAACTTGAAGAGAATATGATGTGTGTCTATGGGATTTATGTTTTAATTATGGCATAAGCTGTATGTCCCTGGATTGACCATAGCACATGAACTGCGTGCAGAGAAAGAGAAGGGATTGAGGGCCCTGGAATACAGAGCTGTCTTTGTTGTCATAGTACCAGAGACTTTACAGCCTTCATTATTACTTTTCTGGGCACTGCAACCAGTAGGGGATATTTATGATTTGCATGGTGTGAATGTTTGTGGTGGTTGTGAAATTCTAGGGAAAGAGAAGATCTGACCCATGGATATATTTGTTAAGCCTGGAAGAGATGTGAGTGCAGGCTGTTTTGAAGCAAGGTATTGTGTAGGAAAGCACTCTACGTAGTTATCAGCAGTAGGGAAACTAAGAATGTAGATTTTAGCTGATGGGAATACATGTGTTTAAATGGCTATTGGTATTGAGTAAGAAGATGAGAGTTTAAGGATGCTTAGGGGCTGGAGGAATATAATAGGTGTTGTACTTGGATGAAAAGATAGATAAGGCGAGACAATGAAGAGAGGTAAAGAATCTAGGACTTTCAGAGAAAAATGAAATAAATATTTTTATACATACTACTACTTTTTTTTTTTTTCTTCCATTCAAATAATTGATTTATAGAGGCCTAGAAAGGATGTAAAATGGGAGTGGTGGGAGTTTAGATTTTGCATGTTTGGACTGGAAGGAGAGATCAGTTGGGGAAAAAAGGGTGAAAACCTAGAAAGTACAGAAACTAGTCATGCTTCAAAACAATAATAAATACTTGGTACAGATAAAGTAACATTTACACTGCTTTTGCATTCTTTTTTCACAGTTGATTCTTTTCATCTTGTAAAGATAATAAATGAATAATCTTAAAATGCTGGTATTTGAAAGTTCTAACTTGGTTTTCATGAAGAGTATTTATTTTCCATCAGTCCATTACATTGTAACATTGATTGGTGCATGTAATGTATTATTCATACTGTTCTAGTTTCATCCCATTAGCAATGCCAACATTATGCTGAATTCTGCAATGGAAATCTTGTGTGAAGAGTCTTTGTACAGCAACTTGCATTGTGGTTCAGATCCCATTTCACATTTAGTGACAAGACAGAGCAAACAACAGCACCTTATTGATAGTATTCAGACTTCTTTCCCCCTTCATCCCCGCCAGCAATGCAGTGAGCATTGCAGATGTGTTGTAGAGCTATAAACCAAAGTGTGAAAGGCAGAATGCGTTTATCAGAATGGGTTTATTTTTAGTTCTTGTATTATATCTTTGTCTTCCCAATAGCTAGAGTCATCAGGACAAATAACTAAAACCATCACATGACAAAAATAACAAGAAAAGAATTAAAAACAGCCTTCACATAAAATAGTCTGACTTTTTGGTCTACATACACAGTCCTTTGGGTATACTTTTTGATCTTGTAAATTATGCTGTGCCTAGAGCTGATGTAAATATGTACTAAAGCCAACTATACAGAGTGGTTAACATTACTGAAGATCTGCTGAATGCTAGTACAGCAACAACAGCAAAAAACATTTTCATTTGAATTACAATTAAGTTGCAGCATAGCAGTATGCTACTTTTTGCTGTATTTTATACAAGAACTTTTAAAGTGTCCACCTAATTCAATGTTAATCTGTTAATTGACTGAATGCCTTGGGCCTGGCCTTGTGGCCACGTGCTTAGAGTTCCATTTTTTTTCCTCCAAAAATCAATGATTTTCTTACCAATTAACTATTCTCTCTGAAAATTAAGTCCACAAAAAACTGAAATTTCTGAACAAGTAGATAATTTTCAGTTTTCTTTTTTTTTTTAAGTTTCTGAATACTTAGGTTATAGAATTACAAGGAAATAAAATGGAAAGTTTAAAGAATGCTTTTTTCACAAATGTTCTGATTTTTTAAACAGCTGTATAAACAATGAAATAATCTCTTCCTGAGAAAGATACTTTAAAAAATGAACCACAGCAGCAACAACAAAACCCACCTGAAACCCAAAACGTTCTTTAAGGTGGCTATATCATGAAGGATAAATGGCTGACATCTCCAAAACTGTATTTCTTTGGATTTTGTCTTTGAAGACATGGAGAGTCTGAGCAAAGTCAGGAGGTCTATCTTGCAGACAGAACTCACTCGTGAGCCTCTGAAAAAATGACATGGGAGTAGCAGAGTCTATAGACTTTAAAGGGATGAATGGGAGAACAAGGGAGATGAGCAGCTTGAGGTACAAAAGAAGCAGATTCAATAGTCAAGGAAGAATATTCCAAAGGAATTAGAAAACAAAGATTTAAAAGAAAACCAATGATGGTGAGAGAGAGTGAGCATTTATGGTTTTAAAGTAGATCTTCTCAGTTTTTTGGAGAATAAGGTGCCTAGTAGTCTTCAGTAAGCTCTGGATGTGTTGAGAAGTACTTGAATATATACAGACCTTTTCCTTCTCTGACAAGGAAACTTATGTGCAGCAATTTATGCCAATAAGAACACTGGTATTTCAGAGCTAAAATGAAAATGAGGTGAAGAAAATTCAGTTATTTACAGCAAATGTTATATCTTCATTGTAATTTTCCTTCTTTGTGATTGTGAGTAAATTTTAGTATAGAAATGTTAAGTTACTGTTTTCAGTAAGAGTTATAGTTTTGGGTTTCTTTAGCTTTTGCAGTAGTTTTTACAGAATATTTTCATATATTGACTAACGTTTTTGTATATTTTTCAGAAACATGCTTGAGAGCTGTAGATTGTTAATAATTGTTCATCATCATGAATTGCAGTGTGNAAAAAAAAAATAAAAATTACTGGTGCAATTTGCTATTACCATGCTATTAACTCTTATTCTAAAAAAAAGGAGTTTAGTTGGATGAATTTATAAGTAAATGTTGATGTTGAGATTACATAGATGTTTCTTGATTTAAAGGACTTTGCTGAAATTTCATATTCAAATTTTATGGCAGCTGTTGCAAAAGTATGTACTTTATTTAATGTTGACTTAGTAGAGACGCGTTATTGCTTGAAAGTGTAATTGAATGACCTTTAATCTCTCCGCTGTGTTTTCTGTGATATTAAAAAAATCATAATTTGGCAGTAGCTGCAGGTGCTTGCCTTGGAATTATAATTTTCATGCATTTACTCTTGACATACATCACTGGGGCTTCCAGGTACAAGCTGGAATTGGATAAGGATCATAAGAATCAGATGATTCCATTTATTTTAACCCAGCCAGCCTAAGTAGTACTAGATATGTTAAGCTGTAAACTGTTTAACTCAGTAACTGTTTTTAAAAGGTTTGTGCATTTACATTCTTTTACAAAAGAAGAGAAGGGATGGATTTGAAACATGGGGGTGGAGTTCTCCTAGGGCACTCACTGTTGCTTAGCCAACTTGAAGTAGTTGAACTGTTCAATCTTGTCTCAGATGCATGTTTTAAGTTTAAAAAATATGATGACAAAGCAAGCTTCGCTATGTTGCATTTTACTACAACAAAATGAAGGAAAATTAAAACAAATCGCGAATCAAATAGGTTTGTCCTGTATCCTCATGCTTCCATCGTGTGTAATAAACCTAGCTCCCTTCTCGTTCTTTTTTGCCGCTGTTACACAATGCCATAGATCATCCCATGTTCTAAGGCTTATTTGTCACCACTCTTTAAAACTTCTAACTATTCTGTGTTTTTTTAATACTGAAATATCAACTTTTTATCCATCATCAGTGGCAATTTGTGTGCTAATTGTCTAGTCAATGCAGTAGCCAGCCAGACAAGATGGATGATGTCAGAATTCTTGACCTTGTCTCAGTGGAATAACTAATAATGTCTCTCTCCATTCCCAGTCTGCTGATTTAGAAAAATATATAGGAACTTAAAGACTTATGGATCTTCATTCCCTTGTAAAATTTAGTAGTGGTTGTTGGAAGCAACAACTACGTGAACTAGGAATAGACCGTCACAAGAAGTCTTGACATATGGTCAGCACAGTGGTGTAACATTAGAAAACTAGGCTTAATAATTGAATGGTTCCTTATTTTTCGATTGATGATACATTTTAGTTTTTTTTCTTTAAGGTGCTGATTTATATATTTGAGTGTATCTTGTTGTTAACAGGAAGACCTAACTTACTTTTCAAGATAGAACTGTTAGAATAATTGATGCTTTAAGTTTCTTCCCTTTGTTTTCTTCTATTATCTTTTTATTTATGTTGTTACTGAAAAGCTTGCCTCAGAAATACTTGGCTGCAAGCAACAAAAAAATAACTTTCAGTGTAATTTTCAGACGCTGCCCTGTAAAGTTAGTTGTCTAGTTCATTCTGCTTACCTTAGTATATAGCCTGTATCTGTATCTTGCATCTTGAGAAATCTGCTTATATATTGTAGCTTGTAAAATCCATGCATGTAGGATATTTTCATTTAAAACCTCTGTTGTGTGAAACGAGAAGAAAGTATCCAAGAGTCCTCCAATTTTTGGAGAGGTGGGTGCAGGTTAGTGTCTATAGTGAATAGGAAAAAATACGCAATTGCTAAAGATTAATTTCAGTGTTGATTTCCTATATCTGTTCTCCCTTCAGCTTTCCTGTATTGCTTTTTTTTTTTTTTTTTTTTTATTAATATAGGTAGCAACATTGGAAAGTCAGTGAATCTCTTAGAACTGGTCAACAGATTGAACTGCTTCCAGTTAGAGATACCGTGAATTGCCATTTAGAGCAAAGAGGGTAATTCCATCAGGAAAATCCATTTTAATTCCTTACACTGTAGTAAACTGTATAGGAATTTGTCACCAGTACCTGAGAAAGCTTTATTCTTACTTAAATCTTACTCAGAATAAGATTTCCCCCAGCTATCAAATTACTCCTCCTTTTGATTTTAGATTCTTTGGATTTTGGTTCCAAACTCACCTGATTGAGCTGTCTCCCTATAATCAGCCATTTTTTTTGGCTTAGGGAATTGGAAATCCTCAAGGCTAGTGACACTATGGTTTTAGGCTGTTAACTGCCTGCTAGATGCATTAATTTCTTTTGATATTTTCACAGCAGTTTCAGCAAAAAAATGAGGAGTATATCAAAGGTAAATACCCACATCTAGGAAGGCAAAAGCCAATTTATAGGCAGTAATAGAAAAGGATATATTTGTGTGTGTGTATGTATGTGTACATATACATAACTCATCATATATTTAGTCTTCAGAATTGTTCCTGAATGTCTTTTCAGTATCATATATCATATAAGTAAGAGCCAGCATTTTACTTCCATGACAGCTGTTTCCAACAGTACCTAATGTACTAAAGAAATGAATAAACATCTTCCTGTTTCTCTCCATACTTCAAATCCATCTACTGATTTCGGAAGCTAGGCTCTTAATCTCTGATCTGCTATAGAGGTGTAAGATCAAATAAGTATGGGCATTAAATATATACACATATTTAGCTAAACATAATTTTATCCTCTGTTAAAAGTACAAGTGCTGTTTCTTGCAGTATTTTAACACTTACAGTGCATAGAGCACTTTGATTTTTAGTGATTTGTGGTCAGTAGCAAATAAAACTCATTATGTTCTATTCACTAAAGCACACTTAAGAGTGTCATTAAAGGTCCATTAACTCTTTGTTCAAGCCCCTTAGCTCCTTTCCTTGTTTATTAATTGGTTGATAAAAATCTCAGAACTGATTTTTAGTGATTGATTATTCACTCTAGAGTTCCACTTCTGACACACATGGCCTCAGGAACTCAACATTTTGAGAATGATTCATTGCTTGATTAGTAAGGACTTTACCTCAAAGCAAAGCCATTAGGGTTTATCATGCATGACTCAAAGGCTATATATCACACCCACTCCTGTAACAGTCATTTTCCCCAGATAATGTCAGTGAGAACTACACCCATGGTATAAATTAGCTCTTTTTGGCTTGAATAAATATACTGTTCTTTGAAGGAGTTACATTTAACTTCTCATTTTGTTGCTGTTTCTGCTAAATGTAGATTTTTTTCATAACCACCAGAAGTAGCTTATTGGCTTTTACATGTAATTAAAATTCTCTATTTTACTGGTTTTCAAACAGTGTTATGTTTCTGTTTCTCTAAGACTTATTTAGCTTTAATAGTGAAATATTTACAGTGCCATGAAGGCTCCTTTTTATTTGAAGATGTATTCCAAATCTGTCACAAAGTAGTTAGCTTGGGATGTGTTTATTAAGATTACTGGCACAACTCTTGTGTATTTCAGTCTGTGGTAGCAATTATTTGCTCCAGTGAGGGACAGTCTTCATGTAAGATCAAATAGTTTACAAACAGGTAAAACTGATGCTACTGTCTTCATCAATCCTCACTTCCCTTCCTGAGAGAGGCTTAAAGACCCATGTAAAAGAATGCCACTGTCTCAAGAAGAAAGAGTTGGAAGTAAAAAGTCTTTGTGTATGTAGCTGAGGCACAGAGCACCTCATCTAGGGTCTTCTGAGCTGCATTTAGCTCAACTGTCCTGTCACATTCTCAGCCAAAAACAGTTTCTGCTTCACTCAGCCATGTCTACTGAATTTCCCCCCCTGAACTGCTGAATAGCCAGGTTTGGAAACTCTCTTCTTCATTCAAATCATCAAAGGGCCAGAGGTGAATTCACCTCCCACCACTGGTCTTGTTCTTATTTTAGAGCTGTTGCATCAACATAACCTGTCAGAGGATTCCTCAAACTTTGATTCAGTCCTCAGGGATATGGCCAGATTGTATCTTCTCAATATATAAAGGCAGTGGCAAGAAGTGATTTATCTAATTCACTTTTCCATGACTGGTGCCTTTTTCAAGGGGAAAAATACTGTTTTGCGAGGCTATATATTCTGTCTTCAGCCTAATGTGATGCAGGCTATGCATCCCTTGTGAGATGAGATACCTCATCTCTGTAGGGACAGAAAGGACCTGTGAACACTTGAATATGGAACCAGTGGGCCACAATTCCCAAGAGAAACAAATACAGATGTCTTATTTATTTGAAATAAATCTTTGTATCATATTTTAATCTGAAATATTGGATGCATTTTCTGAAGCTTAAAGTATTGCCAGGCTGTCTCACTGGAAGAAATACACTCCATAGGCAAGCAAGGAATTGCTATGCAGTAGTGTAAGCAAAACTTGAATTAAAAATGCATGCCATGTTCATAGAAAGATGGGAAACCCTCTTATTTCATGCTTCTTAGTAATTTTTCTGTATTAGCCCTGTAATTCTGTGGTACAGTAGCAACTGAGTCGTAAAAGCATTGTAGCTGGTAACAACTAGTTATTGTATGTGGTGAAAGATGTAATGGCTTTGCAAGTTTGCATACATAGTCTTTGTGAAATAGCCCATTTAAATTTGGTTACCCAGATGTGATTGTGAAAGCACAGTTGCTGTGCCTTCGGGTAGTTGAAAAAACGTAACAAACTAGATCATTTTCTGCTGTAGCTTACAGCAAGTTATACCAATTTCTTTGATTTACAGCAGATGATAATTGCACATTGTGGTTGTATGACAAGTACATGTTAGTTTTGATTTCTTGCTAAGTAAGAGACTTTAATACTCAAATTTAGTGAAGTGTTCTTTATGCTTGAGTTCATCGTTATCAATTTATATGTTTACTATACCAATGACAGACTGTGTGATAAAGAAGAGAGATAGAGTACTGTGTAATTTAATAGTATTTTACTCCAAACTCTGATTTAAGAAATGATGCAGGACACACACAGAAGAGAATGAAAAAAACATGCCTGAAAAACAAAACCTTCTTTGCAAAACTGGGAAATAAATGAGGGTTGAAGTGTCTAAAGTATTTACTCATCTAATGCTTGAAGATCTTGATGTTAGTTCTGAACTGGGGTTGGTTGTTTTTGTATTTATTTTAGTGTAAACCCAGCAAGACCAAGCTATTTTGTCGGCTAACTCAATCTGAAATCATTTTACATCAAGCCCTACAATGACTTTTTCCCATTAACACACAGGGAACAAGCATCTTAATTACTATTCTGTTGACCTTGGGCACTCTTACAGGTGACATAGATGACATTTCACTTAGCCATTGATGATGGCTACCCCAAAATGACTCATATGAATCATGCTCGACTGATGTCAGTACACTTCCAATCATCGCAGTGCCTGACTCCCACCTCCAGGGTATGTCATGCTGCTTACATGCTCCTTGTGCTTTCCTGATCGCTTGAGTTGGGATTCTGCTTTGTAGTACTCACCAGAGGAAGTCTAGTAGTAGACTTTGGACTCTTAGAGAAAACAAATAATTCCAAAATAGTGTAAACACTTTATTAAACAGAAAACAAAAATCTTTTGTTTCTTTGTATGTATGTTCCTTGCAGTCACCACAATCTCAACTCAGTTGTTGCTGTAACCACCACCTGAGGAAAAACGTGACTTGTGTGGTCGTTTTCCACATTCAGATCTTTTTAATGAAAGGTGGAGTTTATGTTGGAGCTGCACTGTTGATTAAATCTGTAAAGTGACAAAAAGAAATGAGGAAAATAAATTTTTTTTATCCATTTGTCGTTGCCAATTGGCATGTTAGAACTGTTTTATGTTTCAGTTGTGCTTAACTACTAACTTCCACATAGTTAGTATTTATATATTGTGAAGCCTTTAATTATTCTGTAGTGGATAATTTAAACCAGTGTGAAAAAGGAGAAAGTGGCTAACGCAAAAAGAGTTGGTATAATGAAGTGAAGGGGTCAGAAGTCAGGAAGGAAGAAGACAGTAATGATGAGTATTATAACTTTATAGGCATTATGTTAAGGTTTTTGTTAAATAAAATGTTCCATCCCCACTGCTTACCTTGAGCTCTTTGAAGTTTTGTGGTTGCCAGTTTCTCGGTGTAATATTGGTAATTTGGTGTGGATAGAGCCTTGCAGTTATTTAGACATCGTAAAGTTAAGCATCTGCTTGAGCTCTTTGTTGGATGAAGGACCAGCATGCTCAGATCTTGAGATGGTAGGCTTTGGCTGCAACTGCTATTCGTCTTTTTTGCGACAAACCTATTGGTCAACCCAGAAAACATTTTGTGTGAGTGCTGGAGGCTGTGTTTGCTGGTCTAAATTCTTATGACAGGATGGAGAGATGGAAAAAGAAGCATTATGCATCAAAGGAAATGGATGTTTTAAAATGTATTTTTAAAGGAATAATTCCCTTTCCCTTTAGGAAATTTGAAAGCATTTGGTACAGATAACATATTTTTATCTTGTTCATTGTTTATACGCTTTACACCAATCTACTTATTAAAACCCAAAGCCTATTAAAGGCCTTTGAATTCAGAGTCTTTCATGTTACAATGTGTCTATTTACTGCCTTCTGCAGGCTTGTAATATATTTAGCTTGAAGAGGTTAACAAGCATACCTTGGAGTGTTACTTTTATTTTCTGTTCTGTGACACTTAACAAAATCCCATTATACAATTAAGTAGTATTATAATGCTAAAATGTTAATTTGTTCTGCATTCCGTTAAAATTGAATTTTTTTTTCTTGTGCATCAGCCCATGAGTTTTGTATAAAACCTATAATTTAAGCACTACACCATAGAAATGCCCTAAATTAGTAACCTTTTGCCTTTGGTACCTTAATTACATGTCATTATTTAGTACTTAAAGAGCAACCTCTAGCTATTGGTTAAATATTTGCTAGCTAATTAGATTTGTCATGTTAAAGAAAACAGTAGCCTTTGCCTCTGTCCTAATTTGAATGGGGCTTCAGAGTTTTGAGAAAATGCTTTTTTTCCCATGCTTTCCTGGAGGAAAACTTCTTGCATTTTCCATCTGTTTTTTTGTTTTGTTTTGTTGATTTGTTTCCTATTTAGTGAGTGTGTTGTCATGCGTTAGCTGTCTATTACTTCTCAATAAGCAACTGAAAATCTGTTTTAAGATATGTATTTTAGAGAAGGCTGATCTGTCTCAGTATGTTGTGTGTCTTCTGGATACGTTTGCTTCTCCCAGTTTTTATGAGCATCTGATATGCTCTATTTCTTTTCTTTTTATTGTGGAAATAAAATATGAAGCAGAATATATTTTGACTACTATTATCTGTCTTTCAGATTTTTTTTTACCTGTTAGTGGAAACAAGTGTGTGTTGTTTGGTCAGATTCATAAGGAATACAATTCATTAGAATATCTGCTAAACTATTTTCTGACATGCATGAGGATTGTCTTTCTCCTATATTTTTTTTAATGGGATGTGGCAATTGTACAATGCAAAAATTATGAACAGTTTATAGGTTGACTTTATCTTCAGTATTTTATCCATGTGTTCTGACTTGCGTTGTTTTTGCATTTTATTTTGTTTTATCTTTTTCTGTTTTATTTCCTTTGTGTGAAAGCATATGAATGGATTGTAGTTTATGGTTGCCGTTAGATAGGATTCTATGATGTGAAATACCTGTGATACACAAAATATATCTTACATCATTTCCTACATTTTTTTTCTGAGGTCCACAGAAAAAAGTAGTGGAAGCTTGTCTACAGCAGGTTCTATTTGACTTGACTCCTAGCCAGTCATTCAGATCAGTATCCCCCCTTACTCCTCTTATCTAGGTCTCAATTTGTTGTCTGCACTGTCCATTTGTTTTTGGAAGCCTAATGTATCCAAATCGTTTCTTCATCATTTCTTCACATTTGTTTTATTACATTGCAGGTTAAAAATTGAAGAGATTGGCACGGATACAAATTGAAGTTCAGTTCTCCTTTTTATATTCATTGTTGTAATGTCACTGAACTTTTATTTTCAAAAATCCATCAGAGGCAAATGGAGAAATTTATGCTGATACAAGTCTTCAGCTTGCTCACGTGTTTTTCTTCTATGGAAAATCCATTTATGGAACAGGGAAACATTTGATCTCTAGTGTATAACTTTGTTACTATGAAAAACACTTTTCATTTCTGAAATGTATTGTCTTATATGTTTTTTCTTGGGGTAGGGATCATGGTGGGGAATGCCGGTAGTGCACTTACAGAGAAACTTGTTGGCCTGACAGTCTGGGGCTGAGTACTTTTATCCTTTGAAGTAGGTAGTTCCTCTGACAACTTGTTTTCACATTATCTGTGTGTGTTTCCTTTGTCCTTTATACCTTCTAAACCTGAAAGCTCTGAAATCATTACTTCGCTATTCATGTGTGGATATGAGTGATCTGTTGATTGTTGACTGCATTTATTCAAGTTTTCAAATTCAACAAGGCAATCTGTAAAGGCAATGACTGTCCAAGAGGCCCAGTTCTTTGGAGGAAAAAAAAAAGTTCTATGGAAACTATTCCCTGAGAGGAGTTTTTGAGATTTATATGGATTACAGAGTTTTAAGAAGGGTCATTCCTTAGTTTTCTTTCCGAACAAAAATGCCAAGACAAAATTTTAGCAGGTAATAATAAAAACTGAAAACTGTTTTGTGTTCTGGGAGTGGTGCCAACATATCTGTATTTGCAACTCCCAGGACAGGTCTAAGAGGGAAAGCTTTTCCTCATTGCCCTCAGAAGACTGCTAGAACAAGCCTGTGACATTTCTGTTCCATTGCATCTGTGTTATTTACTTCCCTTTTACATTATTTTCTTTAGAAGTTTATGGTCAATGCGAAGGGGGAAGAGGAAAGTCATAACCCTTTGTTTTGATCACAGGTGCATTTTTCTAATAGGAAGTCACGTTTCATTTGACATATGGGATGTTTGAATGATTCTGTAATAGATCCTCAGCCAGAATAAATTATGGGAGTTAATATCTCTGACTGTGAACACAAACTAGGATCTGTTCTCTAGCCCAGGTAAGTTTTCTTCAGCTTCCTTTAGTGAAACAACTCAGACTGCAAATTTAAAAATTTCCTGAATTGTTACGACTTTTTGAAGAGATTCAAAGTCTTATTTTATTTGTTGGAACAACTCATGTTGTCTCTTGACTTTTTACTATTATTTTGAGCCAACTGATCAAATGGAGAATTTCTGTGTATAATGTTGCTTTTTTAGAAACAATGTGCTTATCAGACAAAGGATTTTTAAAATGAAGTGTGCAAGTCCAGAGTTTTCCAGTCTGCGTTCCTGAAGACTCTTCAGTGCCTTACTGAGACAATAATTTGTTGCAGCTTTATTGTGAGCTGTGTTGATCACACTGTAAACCTCTTTGATGCTGGACTGCTGCAAGTGCTCTGTCTTTGAAAATAAGACATTATTAAGAGAACTAAATATGAATTTAAAGATGTAAATTGTAGTTTGAAAAAATGGTGTGCTGCAAAGTGGTGTTTTTACAGTAAATAAAGATTCCTCTTCTTTTTATTTTACTCTCTTTTTTGCATTACATACGGAACAATGCTACTTTCAGTTGAAAAATGGGTTGTTCCAGCAGAGTGCAGCAAAAGACAAATAGTGTAAATATGTTTAGTTTTCCTCAAGAGTTTGTATGCTGCANCCCTGAGACTTAGGCTTTGCTAGGAAAATAATTAAAGAAGTTTTAACATACATTGAATAATATAGAGAGAACTATAAAGAACTTCTAAGCATGAGTGGTAAATAGAAGCAGAACTTTGATTTTTGGTAGCTAAAAACTATTTATCTGAGGCTGGACTGAAGCTTGTAGAAGATTATAATTCAGGCATTTTTCCTTCTTCCCATTGCCCATACTTGGGGAATTAGACTATGCTGCCTTTAAAAACTTTAGCTGCTGTATTTTTTCCCCCTCACTTAATTGCTTAGAATTTACTAAGTCTTATTTTTGGCCTTTGTTTCACCATAACATGCAAAAATTTCCTTTAGCCTTTAGAAGCCTTACTTTAAGTGACACAATTACGAAAAGATTATATAGTTACCTTCTCCCTCAAAAATGTAAATAAGAGTAAGTGTGAGAATATTTGGTTGTGGGTAATATATACAATTTAAGTCAGCCTTCTAGTTTATGCTTGGGGAAAATTTCCAATGACACAAAAGGATTCTTGGTTGTTCCTTTATGTGTCTGCATGTTTAAAGTCACTTTAAGATACTTTTTCTTTATATAGACATAATTTTGCTGAGTATTATTGATTAAAGAGCAGTGAAGGGACCACCAAGAAGTATAGTTATTTTTTATTATAACGCTAAAACCAATAGTAGTTTCAGAACCTGAAAAGAGGAAATCTAGTCTTAAAATAGGTGTTAATGGGTATAAGAAATACTTAGCTAAGAAAAAGTGAATATGTATGAATGCACGTACAAATTCAGAGATTGAAAATTGTTTATGCACAATATTTATTATGAAATCTCAAAAGAATGTTGTCTTTCTTAATCCATCTGTTAAAATTTATATAATTTGAATCAAGCCATACGCTTTCACTAATGGTTTCTAACACTATTCACATGTCAGAACCTGGATTTAAAGCACTAAATAGGCTTATGTTTTCGCTGTCTGGGTTGCAGCTTGATCCCCTGGTTCTCCTGATCCTGGGCTTCAAAATGCCTTACACTGCCAAAGTTGAAGTGGGAAGTGTTCCCAGGCGAATTCATTCTCAGCTCATTAATCAGTGGGAACAGGTCAAATGCAATACTAAGGGTGTGCTAGTCTGGGATTCCCATCCAGTCGCTTGTGGGCACTGGAGACCCCTCATCCCCACAGTGTGCCCTAAGATCCTTCAGTTGATCCCCTTTCCCTTTGTCAGGAGTGGCCCTTCCTGACACCTCTGACCACCAGAGTGATAGTGCTGCACTACCAGTCCCTCCCTCCTCCTTCCTGCTGGCCAAATTAAGACAACACTCCGGGGCACTAGGAGGTTACTACCTCGGGAGAAACTAACCTTGCCATGTTGAAGGGCAGGGATGCTGGGTTGGAGAACAATCAGATTAGGCTTGCAGGAGGCCATTCTGGCATTGCAATCTGCTACAGCCACCAGTTCCCCAATATTCCCACGTGCTTTTGTCTCCAGTAGCTGTTGGTAACACCCTCTGATGTATGCTGGGTGAGGATTTTTTTCTACCATTACCTGAATTCTCACAAATGGAAAAAATCAGAGTCTTTAACAGAGTGAAGTAATTCTAAATTGCTGTAGTACCTACAGACTGCAGTTAAGGTCAAGGCACACCATGTATTGGATGCTGTGTAAACAGAGAATAAACTTTCTTTTTTTCCCCAGGAAAGATCTTCCTGTTTCAGTAGACCAAATCTCAAACAAGTTTTGAATTTAATACATCTAACCTAAAGATGAAGGTCAGAGTTATAAGAGCATAGGGGTATTTAGGAAAGTGGTTATATAATGTGATGATTCTGGGTGCTACTGACTTTTCTAATATTGTTTATTTTGTTTAAATTATTGGATCTGTCCTAGTCTGTAGCCTGAAGGGAATTATTTACTGACCTTTCCCATACCAGAAAATCTTAACAGAGCCAGAGTGGCGTTAAGCTCATCTAATTTTTTTTTCTTGCCTCAGCCTTGCAAAGACTTTATTTACAAGAAGACAAAAGGGAATACATTTAAGAATCACTAATCACTCACTAATGAAAAAATGCGATTGTTGGAGAGGTCATTATTCTTGTGAAGGTGAGGCTTAGATTTACAGAGCATGTTGTTAGTTTTGGTGAGCTAAAGAGAAAATGGTCAGCAAATACAAGCCATAAGGATCATGAAGAAGAGTTTTAAACTCTCCAAATAGCGTGGAAAATGTAGGAATGACTACTTTTAGGGTTACTCTACAGTATTTGTTATCTAAGGTTTTCTTTTGTGGTAGTACAGTGTGGCCACAAGTTAGAACTCTTTTGTGAATTTCTCTGCTGGCAGGCCCAGATATGTACCTGCCAGCTGAGCAAGATAGCTGTGTATGTGTTTTTTATCTGCATTTTTATCTGCCAGTTCCTTCATAGATTCAATTAGAAAGATCACCAGGAGATCTGAAATCAGTCTGAATGACTTGCAGAACATACTAATGGCTGAGAGGAACAGAGGTGAGATTGCAAAAATTTAATAATAATTAAAAATAAAAAGAAGCATCAAAAAGCAGTGAGCCTGAGTTAGTCTAAGAGCCCTTTCACCTAAGTAGTAGAACAGAGATTTCAGAAGTTCAGAAAGGGGAAAGAATGTTCGGGCAGTGACTAGAAAAAGCACATTCATTGTCTTTTGAGATGAGGAAAAGAGAGAAAATGGAGTGATAACTTGAAGAGAATATGATGTGTGTCTATGGGATTTATGTTTTAATTATGGCATAAGCTGTATGTCCCTGGATTGACCATAGCACATGAACTGCGTGCAGAGAAAGAGAAGGGATTGAGGGCCCTGGAATACAGAGCTGTCTTTGTTGTCATAGTACCAGAGACTTTACAGCCTTCATTATTACTTTTCTGGGCACTGCAACCAGTAGGGGATATTTATGATTTGCATGGTGTGAATGTTTGTGGTGGTTGTGAAATTCTAGGGAAAGAGAAGATCTGACCCATGGATATATTTGTTAAGCCTGGAAGAGATGTGAGTGCAGGCTGTTTTGAAGCAAGGTATTGTGTAGGAAAGCACTCTACGTAGTTATCAGCAGTAGGGAAACTAAGAATGTAGATTTTAGCTGATGGGAATACATGTGTTTAAATGGCTATTGGTATTGAGTAAGAAGATGAGAGTTTAAGGATGCTTAGGGGCTGGAGGAATATAATAGGTGTTGTACTTGGATGAAAAGATAGATAAGGCGAGACAATGAAGAGAGGTAAAGAATCTAGGACTTTCAGAGAAAAATGAAATAAATATTTTTATACATACTACTACTTTTTTTTTTTTTCTTCCATTCAAATAATTGATTTATAGAGGCCTAGAAAGGATGTAAAATGGGAGTGGTGGGAGTTTAGATTTTGCATGTTTGGACTGGAAGGAGAGATCAGTTGGGGAAAAAAGGGTGAAAACCTAGAAAGTACAGAAACTAGTCATGCTTCAAAACAATAATAAATACTTGGTACAGATAAAGTAACATTTACACTGCTTTTGCATTCTTTTTTCACAGTTGATTCTTTTCATCTTGTAAAGATAATAAATGAATAATCTTAAAATGCTGGTATTTGAAAGTTCTAACTTGGTTTTCATGAAGAGTATTTATTTTCCATCAGTCCATTACATTGTAACATTGATTGGTGCATGTAATGTATTATTCATACTGTTCTAGTTTCATCCCATTAGCAATGCCAACATTATGCTGAATTCTGCAATGGAAATCTTGTGTGAAGAGTCTTTGTACAGCAACTTGCATTGTGGTTCAGATCCCATTTCACATTTAGTGACAAGACAGAGCAAACAACAGCACCTTATTGATAGTATTCAGACTTCTTTCCCCCTTCATCCCCGCCAGCAATGCAGTGAGCATTGCAGATGTGTTGTAGAGCTATAAACCAAAGTGTGAAAGGCAGAATGCGTTTATCAGAATGGGTTTATTTTTAGTTCTTGTATTATATCTTTGTCTTCCCAATAGCTAGAGTCATCAGGACAAATAACTAAAACCATCACATTACAAAAATAACAAGAAAAGAATTAAAAACAGCCTTCACATAAAATAGTCTGACTTTTTGGTCTACATACACAGTCCTTTGGGTATACTTTTTGATCTTGTAAATTATGCTGTGCCTAGAGCTGATGTAAATATGTACTAAAGCCAACTATACAGAGTGGTTAACATTACTGAAGATCTGCTGAATGCTAGTACAGCAACAACAGCAAAAAACATTTTCATTTGAATTACAATTAAGTTGCAGCATAGCAGTATGCTACTTTTTGCTGTATTTTATACAAGAACTTTTAAAGTGTCCACCTAATTCAATGTTAATCTGTTAATTGACTGAATGCCTTGGGCCTGGCCTTGTGGCCACGTGCTTAGAGTTCTATTTTTTTTCCTCCAAAAATCAATGATTTTCTTACCAATTAACTATTCTCTCTGAAAATTAAGTCCACAAAAAACTGAAATTTCTGAACAAGTAGATAATTTTCAGTTTTCTTTTTTTTTTTAAGTTTCTGAATACTTAGGTTATAGAATTACAAGGAAATAAAATGGAAAGTTTAAAGAATGCTTTTTTCACAAATGTTCTGATTTTTTAAACAGCTGTATAAACAATGAAATAATCTCTTCCTGAGAAAGATACTTTAAAAAATGAACCACAGCAGCAACAACAAAACCCACCTGAAACCCAAAACGTTCTTTAAGGTGGCTATATCATGAAGGATAAATGGCTGACATCTCCAAAACTGTATTTCTTTGGATTTTGTCTTTGAAGACATGGAGAGTCTGAGCAAAGTCAGGAGGTCTATCTTGCAGACAGAACTCACTCGTGAGCCTCTGAAAAAATGACATGGGAGTAGCAGAGTCTATAGACTTTAAAGGGATGAATGGGAGAACAAGGGAGATGAGCAGCTTGAGGTACAAAAGAAGCAGATTCAATAGTCAAGGAAGAATATTCCAAAGGAATTAGAAAACAAAGATTTAAAAGAAAACCAATGATGGTGAGAGAGAGTGAGCATTTTTGGTTTTAAAGTAGATCTTCTCAGTTTTTTGGAGAATAAGGTGCCTAGTAGTCTTCAGTAAGCTCTGGATGTGTTGAGAAGTACTTGAATATATACAGACCTTTTCCTTCTCTGACAAGGAAACTTATGTGCAGCAATTTATGCCAATAAGAACACTGGTATTTCAGAGCTAAAATGAAAATGAGGTGAAGAAAATTCAGTTATTTACAGCAAATGTTATATCTTCATTGTAATTTTCCTTCTTTGTGATTGTGAGTAAATTTTAGTATAGAAATGTTAAGTTACTGTTTTCAGTAAGAGTTATAGTTTTGGGTTTCTTTAGCTTTTGCAGTAGTTTTTACAGAATATTTTCATATATTGACTAACGTTTTTGTATATTTTTCAGAAACATGCTTGAGAGCTGTAGATTGTTAATAATTGTTCATCATCATGAATTGCAGTGTGCACATATATAATGTGGGACAATTATATGAACAGATTTTGAAGTAATTGATCAAAATTCTACTTAGTATCAGATGAAGCTCTGCTTGCAGAAACGGGAAAGATGGTTCAAAAAATGAATAAACGCCTTCCTCAATGCATTTCCTACTTTTCCTTTTACCTGGTGATATTTGGCATAAGAAAAAAAATATTTTATAGAGTCTTGTATGGTATTTGCCTTCATGAGGGTAGTTGTTTGAATTTTCTACTTAATTTGAGCCCAACTTTAACTGCAGGAGTCCTAACTCAGGGTCTTTTTGTCCTGATGATTAGGGTTTTGAGCTTCTGAATCTTGAATGGAGAGCAGGAGTTACTGTAGAGAGCCCCAAGCTACCACAGTCTTACTAGGTGCAACGTTGAAAAGCCAGCAGTAGAATAAGACAATGTGGTCATGAGATGTTGTTTTGCACCAGGAGACTGGTCCATTATGATCCCAGTAAGAAAGGCACTCGGATGAGAAGACATTTCTTAAGACATGACATTCTCAATCATTCCTTAATCATACTGAGTAAAATGTAGATATTGTTTTAATTTTGGGAAAATTTCTCCACATTTCATTTTCAATTTTTCAACTGCATGTTAAAAAATATTTATGTAAAGTTTGTGAACTGTGATCCGTATTCATTTTTGCAAAATATTCTTTGAGTGCCTGTTATTGCTCTGATAAATTTGTTGGATTTGATCATCCCATTCGAGAACTTTTATCAAGATATTATTTATGCTTTTTGCAATTATCCTAGGCTCTTAAAAACTTGAGCCATCTTAACAATATTAATAATATATATAAGCATATATAAAATACATTCCCCACTCTTGCAACCAGATATCTTTTTTGACATCGGCATTTTTCTCTCTCGTATTTCAACCAGATTGGCTTGCTGAATTTAGTTGCTTGAACATTTCAAGTTAAAGATTCTTGAGTTGGAGGCTTATATTTGTATACAGCATCAAGAAAAATAACAGATCAGTGAATTAATCTATGAAATTCATCCTCTAAACATAAAATCTTAAGATTGATAGTATTACATTATTTTTTTCATGGGATGCTCTTTTCTAGCAATGTTGAGCATCCTTTCAAATGTATCTTAAATTCAGCATATAACTCCTACTGTTTCATCATCCAGTTATTCCGCTGGTTGACTTTAGTGGTGAAGTCGTAAGCTTGTAGCCATCCTACAGTGCAATTTCCTGTACTTACACAGATTTCACATTACAAGCTTGTGGGTTGTTTAAGTATTGGGGAAAAGAGTGATGAAGAATGATGTTCAATTAAATGTAAGCATCAATTTTCCGATGTGGCAATCAATATCCCACTCACAGGTGAACACAAGCAGGAAAGTTTTTGTGAGAATTGTTAATAAATTACAAGGAAGTGCTAGTGCGAGAAGAATTGAACCAAGTTGGCCCATGAGGAGTTTAGGGAGTACCTGAGCTTTGCTGGGGACTTGTTACAATTTCTTCCAGCATAATCTTTTTCCTTAGTGTCTGGAGCGCCAGTATACAGAGATACAGGTAGAGCTATTCATTCTTATGAATGAAATAGTTGGAGAAGTCTAACTCCTCAGTCAGTGTTTTCACTAGTGCTGCTATATTGGATGGTTTTCTTCCAGTTTCTTCTCAATTTTATCACTATATTGAAAACATACTTAGAGACCTTTCAGTGATTTCATAGCTCAAGTTGTCATCTGAAGAAAATAGCTATTAAAATATTTTGAGCCTGAATTGGAAGGAATACTTTCATTGTATTTTCTTCTACGATTTCTGTTTTATTAATACCTACACATTGACTATCCATAAAATGCATTTCTCCTGCCATCTAAATCTCTACTGTAGATATGACTTCCTGTCGCCTTGTCTTGCTTTTGCTTTTCTGCTTTCTTTTCATTGCATTTTTTTCCCTACGCATATAGCATTACTCATTATTGTGAAGTTCACTATATGTATTTTCTTTGACTATTTAGCAATTTTTTAACTAGTTCTCTTTTTATATGAAAATGATGGTTCACTAAATGTTTTCCAAATCTTTTCAGTTGTCAGAATGTTCTATTCAAACACTTTGTATGTGGAGCACTTACCTTTTGAAAACCAAGATTTTGTTTTCATTTTGAAATTTCAATTTGTTTGTACTTTCCTGAAACTAAAAAGAAAATTGGAAAGGCAATGGTTTGAAATTAGTGAAATGAATATTTCGCTAGAATTATTATTTTCCACTCTTTTACATTCTTGTTCTCTAAATTATTTCATACTTTGCCCATATTCAGAGCATAACAATTTAAAAACTCAAAACCACAAAATTAAATGTGTAGAAAATTGAATGTCTGAAAATTCTACTGGAAAGTTTCAGTATTCTGTGATTGCATTGAGATTTTAAGCTGCCAGCTGTTCTGCGAAATGGAAATGCTAATCTGCACTTTTCAGTTAATTATATTTTTCAAGCTATTCCATAGATACATTTTATATTCATTATGGAGATGCAGAAAACAATGTAAGAAATCATTTCTTGCATTAGAAATATCTCTGAATCCTTGTTCCCAATCCACTATTTTCAACACAGCACTTTTTCCCAGCTAAATTCTAAAGGGAATCCAGATGTTTATTTAAATATTCATAAAACAACTACAGTTGGAGCTGGGAGGATCGTAGATACCTGTGTTCATTTCACACTACATTCATCTTGTAGTTAGAAATATAGTATTCATTGCAGTGCTAGCAGATGAGCTCTTTGACAGGAAAATGGATTTTTTTCTTTTTTTCTTTTTTTTAACCTTTACAAGTAAGGCTTTATGGAAAGGAGGCTGCGGAGCTGTCTTGGAAAATGTAATGTATTGACTATTGACCACAGTCCCACAGAAGAAGCTTTGTGTACATTATTTAAATATTGTATTCTTGAAGAATTCTGAATTTATTTGCACTCGCTTTAACACTGGTTATGTCTAGAAAGGGGGCAAAGCTTTTTAAGGAGACAGTTGCAGCTTTGCTATTAAGCATGAGCTGAATTTCACATTTAAGGCACAGATTTTATTTAATTGTGGATAAGGCAGAACGGTTTATCATCTTTTTTGACATTCAGTGAAGTGAGAAAAAAAACAGTTTTTTATTAAATTGTAAACTATCTGAAAAATGTGATTTATTTGGCAATGTTTGCTGACAAACTTCGCAAAATACTGTGATCAAAGCCTTAATTTTTCAACATTTGTTATCTATTAAAAGTGATGACATTACAGTTCACTTAAAACATTTAGATCAGACCTGCTTTATCCCTTCAGATATTTGTCCACAAGTATTAATGGATAAGGAGGTAGAAATTGTTGTATTGCACATACATTAATTTTAGAATCTGTACAAGAGAAGATATGCAGTGAATGGAAATTCATGGAGAGGAGCATGAAAGCCAGAAGGCAGAGAATTCGAGGTATGTGTGCAGAACATCACAGGAAGATAAAAGCAGAAGTTGGAATCTGTGAGGTGAAAGAAAGAAGAGGGATGTACTTTCTAGCTATTCTGAGGAAATAAAGCATCTGCAAACCTTTACAAACCGGTACAGAGTGCTTCTGCTTTTCATCTAATTACAGAAAATGAGTCAAAGTCAGAGTGAATCTGGCCTTAAAAGCTTTAAAGGAAATGTAAGGAAGCAGAATTGATAATACTAAAATTAAAAATGACGTGTTCATAGTCAGCAAAGATTATGTAGATTGTTCTATCCAAATCAATAAGTCTTGAGACCATTCTATTCTTCACTCATTTTAAGATGTACTTGTATGCACTTCACTATCCATTTTGATAAATTACGTAGTTAAGATTCCAAAAATGAGGCACTTTAGCAAATGAGAGCAGGAACATTAGATGGAAGTGGCAAAATGAGTGGACGTGGTTTGTATGTAAGTAAGCAAGTAGTCTAAGTTCCATGTAATCGTAGGTACAAATGGTGCTGTGCTTTTTCTTTTTTCTCCTCCTGTGGTATTTTCTTCCATCCTTATACATGTGTTCCTTTTCTGATATGATATCTAACTAGATTTACGAGTTTTGGCTTTTCCACCAGATTCAGCTATCGATGATAAAATGTATTTTCACTCCAGCTCATGGTAGTGACTTCTTTAAAATGCTGTGATAACAGATATTGCGAGTATGAGTGGCTTTCTGCATGTCTGGCTTTATTTAGAAAATGAGGAGTTCATTCTTGAAGGCAAGCAGTGTGTACCATTATTTCTAAAACAGCTAGAATGAGATTTGAAATAATGTGTATTCCTTTCAAGCTGTTGGGAAAATAGTTGAATTAGAGTATGCTTGCTAGTTTCTGGTCTTACCAGAGTAAACAAATAATACAAGTAATAAAACCATGAAGGAGCACAACTCTGAGGTACTGACTTTTTCATTTAGTTATTTACATGAATTTTATAGTCATTCTTGCATGCGTTTATGACAGTGAGCACCATAAGGTAAATTATGTTCCTTTGACAAATGTTGTCAAAGCCGAAATCTCAGGAGTATGAAGACCTAGGATCTACACATAAAGGAAGATCATGATCACACAGAGAAAGCTTCCACGTAGCTGCGAGGCCCAGGAGGGCATGTCAGGAGTAGAATCCACAGATGTGAGAGAGGTTTAGTCCAATCAGATACTGCATCAGGGAGTTGGCTTTGGGGACAGTGCACACCCAGAAACCTGTACTGCTTAGCAGCTCCAGTTCTATGTGTTGTGAGATTTGAAGCTTGCTTTCTTGTTTCCTGTAGGGAACAATGATAATGGGAAATGCTGGTCAGCAGGGATAGATATTAAATCAGTCTTTGGGCCTCCTGCCATGTTTTCTGGTGTTTGGGCCATCTTATATGTAAACCCAAGAGAGTTTAGTAATTGTTAGAAGAAAGTGTAATTAATTTATAGAGCTCTAGTTATTTTGCGGGGTACTGTCAGTGGAAGTACAGTGAAGCCTTTAAGCAAGGTCCAGTCACTGTATAAAGCTGTCTTGTGGCTGCTAAACTTTCACATTATACTGAAGTTGGATATAAACACTCCTTTTATAACTTGCATGTCACTGGAGTACGCAGATGTCTTGGCTCTGAAAGCACATTTATGAAACGAGTGCAGTACTGGAGCTATGCCAGGACTGAGGCTCAGTAGTTTGAGGAGGAGTCCTAATACCTCTCAGGATGGGAGGTCAGCAAAATAAGTGGGCCTCCCTTGTTCTGGCAGCAGAATACTAGCCCTAAGAGAGTGTGCTCTATGCATATTAGATTAATTATGCAACAGTTCCATTTGAAAAATCTATATTATATGGCTGCTTCGGTCCTCACCAAAAAGAGCCACTACTGTGTAGTGTAGGCAGTATGCCCTGTTAAATAGGAAAATTAATATAATATATTTTTATATTATACATATATAATATATGTATTATATAATTTTTATATAATATAAATTTTAATTAGTATGAATTTCAGGACAGTTTTGAGAAAATGCATAGGAAATGCATAGTTCTCTTATGCCTATTTTATGTAGCAGTAATGTGGATGTACATCTCGTGTGTACTGTGATATAGACTTGGTGTGTGTAAGAATGCATTTATTAGTGTATATATATATACACACGTTTATAAGAACCCAGAGATTGTAAAGATAACTGCAGAATACCTCTAGCAGCATAAATTAAGTTTGATCTCTAGAATGTTTCAGATATTTTACGTGGGAATTAATAAAATGTTCATAGTAAAACAAGTGGGGCAGTCATATTTCCATAGCTGGGTTGAATATTGTACTTCCTTTAGTTGAGATTAATATATTACATAATTTGGAAGAAATGTGATCAGATAGACTTTTTTATAATTTGCACTGCAGTTTTCATCTATCATTTGAGACTGAGGTGTGAGATTTTATTCTATTTTTTTAGCAGATGAAGAATGAATGGCAGAGAGTTGTGTTTTTCGACACTGAGATACTTTCTTCCTCCAGTAATAATGATGAGATGTGAGCTAAAATTAAGATTACAATCATTTATCTTACATTTCAGCATTACATCTATTGGGCAAGATCCTTGGCTCAGTAACAATACTGTCTCAGCATAAGAAATGGTCTTCTGAGAATTCTACTTTTGGTAGGGTATATCTACATGTATATTACAGACAGATGTGAGCTCATTCTGGCTGGGCTGCGATTCTGTAGTCATGCTGGGAAGTACTATGCACAAGTTACCAGGTTCTGATGAGAGACTGGGCTAGTGCTGTGCCAAAAGCACCTTGGTAAAATTCTGGACTTGAGCTGGCTTGTGTCTGACTGCCTTATTTATGTAGTGAATTGAGAATATTGTGCCATCTGTGCTTACGTTTTTGGGTCTGCTTCTTGAGATTGTTCTATGAGGATATAGAGATCGTGGTGACTTATGAGATCCTTGTAAATGCTGAGAGTATCCCTGAGACTAGGTAAATCAGGGCTAACTGCATGGTTCCTTTGACAACAATAACTAAGTGCCAGTAGCTTGGTTCAATTGTGTTGAAATTTGGGGCTACCCCAAGAGCTGTGCTGTTGAAAGACACCATAAGCACCAAGTGAACAAAGCTCAGGCACACAGGAGAACACAATCCCTTATTTCTTTTACTTTATTTTGTGGTATTAGTGCTGCTATCTTTCAAGTCCTTAATGTAATTAATTACCTACAGAATTCTTATACTCAAACCTACAGATCTTGTATAACTTACACACTCTGGCTTATAGGTAAAATGTGAAATTATTGTTAAAGAAATATAAATATTTTGGCAGAAAAAATATTCTTGGCTTTTTTTCTGATTTTTTTTGTGCTTTGTTTAATAAAAAAAATGGTTAAAGTATTTGTTGTAGTTGCTCTCAAATCAAGAAGATACGTTTTGTTTAAATTTTTTTGTCCGTTTCAGGAATACATAGTCTTAATTCTTTTGTACAGATAGCAAAATGGTTACACCACCTGGCTATTACAATACTTTTGAGTTAAACTGCACAAGCAAAGGATTTGACTGTTCCCCTCCCAACTTGTTGTTGTTCTAAAAGTCAAGCATGTGTTCTATTTACCTTTTTTTTTTTTGCAGGTAACTTTTACGTAATCTACAGCACAGCAAATTAGACATAGATGTCAGGAAAAATCTAGAGGAAAAAGCTACATATGGAATGGCGTGGAAATGATTAGTGTCAATGAACTGGGTCTTTTATTTCACTATTTAGTGCTTTTATGGCAACCTGTTTCCTGCAAAACAGAACAATGTTGTTTTTTTAATATATAAAAAGTTTATTTAATGTGTGACTATATGATATAGTTACCATTTATACTATCCTGCTTTTTGCTTGTTTTTCTGCAATAGCAAAATACCATTGAATTGTTTTCAGGTTTTGATATGCTGTAGAACTGAGATCATTCACTGCAAATCTGCTTCATACCTTAGACCCTCTACTATATTATACAGCTAATTATTTCAGCCTAAATGCACCACTTAATTTTCTTTCTATCTGTTGCATAGCAAACTTGTTTTAAGCTATTTATGCAATTTTTCAAAATTATTTCTGAGTTTAATCCTGTTCTTTGACATGCTCTCATGACGTGGTGTAATGCATTGCTGGCTATATTTTATATTCCATGCTCTGTGACTAATTAAAATGTGGAAAACAATATTCAAGTCAGACCCATGTAGTTTACCATCGTATCTTTTCTTACATTTGTGTGATGGTTCACTGATAAACTCTCAGAGCAGATTTCCAAGCAGCATTTTTCTGCAGTTTCATGCCCAAGTGGTAAATTCTTCAAGGTTCATTAATTACCATAGATTCTGAAAGTGCAGTTTTCATTTAATGATTTGAGCTACCAAACCGAATTAGGTGCAAGTTGCTTCCCACTTCTTTTAATGTGAGTAGCTACCAGAAAACAAGCTAACATTGTTTCCCTAAGATATTTACATTAGAACTGCAAGAGGGAAACTATATTGTTTAGGTGGTCAGTGGTGGATTGAAATTCATAGATTTCAATAGGTTATACAGGTCTTACAGAGAAGAGTCCCCATCCTTGCTATAGTACTTGACTTTAATTAGAAAGAGGGTGATGATAGACATCTGTGTCTAATAAATTTGAAAGATGCAATTTCTGGATGATATGGTTATGAAAAAGACAAGTGGTTTGTCTAACAATGTAAGATAATGTGAGAACTCAGTAATGAAACTTCGATCTCTGTTTATTTTATAAATACTAAACACTTTTTTTTTTTCTGAAACAAAAGAAAAAAAAAAGATGAATGAACAACAAACTTCCAATTTATGATGCAGGGGTAGTCTAAGAAAAACTACTGTATAATATATGGAGTTTGTTGCCGTGAATCCTATACTGGCATGAGAAGTTACTGCTCTTGGGCTCCCCTTTACATGTGTTGTTTCTGGTTTTCTGTATGATTGATCTTAATCTACTACAATGGTAAGTTATTCTAATACATTCAATTTTGGATTAAAGAATTATAGTTTACAATAAGATTTACTAGCAACTCTTGCATAATCTCATACAGCCTCTCTTTTGAAAGAGAGGTAACTTTCTGCTGAGGGGCCATAACTAGGTTAGGAGGGTGAGGGTTTTGTTGATTCAGGTATATCTGCTGCTTCTGCCCAGAATAAGGGAGGTTTTCCTTTCACTCTTTAGAGCAAGGAGAATAAACAGGTTTAATAATCCTATCCCCTAAAACTCAACTAGCCTTGAAATAGTTTAGCTCAGTTCTGAAAGCTCAGATTTAGGACAGGTGGATCAGTCTCAGTGATCTTCAATTTAGTGAGTGAATGTCTATGTTTAATTTGGTTCAGATAGGAAACTTTGAAATTTATCCCTCTTAAGTCATAAGTTGAGAATAATTATCTGACTTTAAGCAAGCTTCAGCAGCAGACTTCCATGTCAAGGTTTCTAGAGTGATGAAATAATTCCAGCTGCCTGTGTGACTCTGCTAAATCAGTTAGGTCAGTTTTTCAGGTAAACTGGTATTGGCCATTACTGTCAAACAAAAATATCTGTAATAATGAGCAAGAAAAGTTCTCATTCCTTTAATATTTTGCTGCAGTTTTCATGAATGCAATTCTTATTCTTACCATTCAGTAATATGCGGTAATATGGAGATAGTAGGGCCGTGCTGTTGTAATCACCCCTATTTTCTTCCTATAGACTGATACTTAAATTGTCTGCTATGGCTGTAGTGGAGAAGTATTTTTTTTGAACTTCTGAAATAAACTTTTATGGAATTATATGAATTATTTTAGGAGAGAAGTATCCTTTCTTTGATAGTCTCACAACTGAAGCAATAATTTTTCATTACAGGGGAAATACAAGGTAAATATTTCCCTAATTTGGCTATTATTCTGAAATATTCTTGAACCACAGGGATCTGGCATATGTATATATGTATATGTATAAACTACTGAGAGTACATTCATCTTTAGTCTTTTGATGACTCATTTTATCTCAGGTTTACAATGTATTTTTATAATTAATATATCTGTTACTAATATAAAACTGACTGTTAGGTATAAACTGATAGATCAATATAGTGTCTTAACAATCAAATTATTGAGTGTGAAACTGTGTGTTTTCAACCTTACATAAAGCTTGTAAAAAAAAAGGATATAATTAGCTAGACATATGGATCTCATCTCTTAAAATTTAGCACCACAAAAAGGAGCATCCTAGCCTGCTTAAAGATGTTTTTGGAAGTCTCTGCCTTCTGTATGGCTTTTATCGGCTTTGAAGTGAATTTTGTTTCACTTAGAATTACTCAAGGAGTGCTATGGATGGATCAATGATCATGTCACAGCCCTTGTTTCTACATTGCCTTTGGGGACAATTCAGAGCTTCCTCAAAGGTAGCCCATGGGGATGACACGATGGCATGGACTTTCTGGTGTACTGAAGGGCACATGGCATTGCTGGCAGCTGGACCTGCCTGCAGGTATGGCATGCAGTATAGCAGCTTGTGGGTTCTGTGGGGCAGTCTGGTGAGAACAAGGCAGAGTATGCTGTGCTCACCAGGACAGCATACAGGTTGGGCACAGCAGCAGGGAGGCTGACAGGCACAGGGCTACCTTCTGTGCTTAGAAGTCTCAGATGCTGGAGCAAGTCCATGTAGGAAGTAATCCCATTTTGGATTAGGTGGTATGCAATTTACTGTATGTTAGCAGAATGCAAACATCTGCCTAGTGGTCAGAATGTGGCCCACAATTTCCCAGCACCTTTACGGTGTTGTTGCTAAGCACTGCTATCTACAGTTATATAGGACAATCATATGAAGAGATAGATGACTGATGGCAATAATAAAAATGAGAATGTATGATAATGAATGTGAGATGGATTAATAATTTTTTAAAACTTAAAGTGATAGTCGTGACACTCTATATAGTCTGCTGTAAGTTTCTGTTCCTTATTTGAATACCTAAAATAACAATGAACTTTCACCTGGCTAGAACAGACATATTCTCCATTTGAAATTACTTGAAAATATTTGGTAAATTTGCATATAAATCTGTGGTACTTAATTAGCCTATATATTAGTGATCTACACTTCAAATTTTGCGTGTCTTATAAAAGTGTTGTTCAAAGAAATAGGTACATTGTATTTTTTATTAATTTATTATTATTTCTTGGAGTTGGTTAAAAAATATTTTTCAGCAAAATGTAGAAAATAAAAACTTCTGCTCCAAGAAATTTACATTCTCAAATTGTGCAAAAATGCTGTTGATGATTAAATGATTTTTTCAGTCTTTTGCCTTTTCTGGTGCAGAATGTTTTCTCCACTGTGTGCTGACATGTTTATTTATTGTTCAGTATTTAAGAAAAGTTTTAGTTCCTCTATGAACTTGTATGACGCCATTAATGAATAAATGAGACGTGCTGTATTCTTCATGAGTTAATAACTTGCCTCATTCATTTGTTGATTTTTAGGGTGTGTGTGTGCTAACTAGGTTGGTGGCATCATTACTTTTGGTGGAAAATCTGAAAGCTGATTCTGTCTCCTTTGCCCCTTTTCAGGCACTGTTTCAAACACCGTAGATAAGTAGTTAAACTGAAAGTTGCAATTAATTGTCCAGAACACAGGAAAGGAATGCTGGTCTAGTATAACCCAAATGAGTTGCACTGAATTTGGCATACAGCATAAAAGAGGTTGAAGTCACTTTTAATGATATGTCCCAATTCGTAAACAGGTGTTTGCCCAAGGGGAAAACACCAGAGTTGCTTTGCAAGCTTTATGGAAGAGTGAATCACTAGAGTATGTGAACATTTCTAAGCCTGCCCCTCCCCCACAATATATGATGTCAATCCTTTTAGCAATTAGTGTTCAACAAGGTATTGCTCACAGCAGTGAAAGAGATGGGATTCCAGAAATCGTGGCACTCTTTTTTTCTATTAGCCATTTAACGAATGGTGTTTTAAAATTGATTGGTAACTTCTTTTCTGATCTTAATTAAATTGCTCCTTCACCCCGTTGTGTTTGAAGGACAGAGCCTTTGTTAAAGATGTCAAGTTAGGCTTTTATTGTTTGCTTCCAAGAGGAGCAGAGCTTGTTGATGAGATAAAGGTTTGGAATCAAGAGTATACTTCTTAAAATACTCATTAGAACAGTGTTAGTACTAATAACCAAGACAAAGAGGAAAATATGTCCAGTGACGTTATGCTCTTCTCCACTTGAAATGAAAAAGAACTCTGAACATTTCTGCCTAATCAATTTCTTTAGCCGAGTTAGGATTTAAATACGTAGTTAGGATTGTCCTGAAAGTGTGAAGGCAGTTAAATGCAAAGAGAAATAATACTTTTTGATTCAATTCTGTCTCTGTGATAGTACAGGCACAACCCTCACTTAATTTCTGTTGAAGGGAAAATACACCAAATCAACGCTACAGAAAGATATCAAAGGTATTCTGGGGAAAAAGTGTTGATAGGGAAGAACGGTTGATAAAGAATCTGTTTATTAAAATACTTGGTTTAAATTAAGTGGGGATTAGAAGCAAAGTATTTTAAGGTCACTAGTTGTAAGTTGTCAGACTAATCTCCTGCAATTTACATTTTAATATGCACCAGTGGAAATTGCTTTCTTGAGCTATTTCAAGACTTTATTTGCATGTACATTCAACTTGAAAAGAGGTCAAAGTGCACAATGTACTATTGGAAGTTCACTGGCATTTCTCATGTGTATGTGTTTACAATCATCAGATCAATGTGTCTGTAAAATGTTCCTTGTCTTGAAGAAGGCATCAAAACCAAATTAGAAACAATAAAGGTCATTTTATGCTGTTAGAAATGTATTTGCATTTTGCATTGACCTCACAGCCCTGGGGGATGATTGCTTGTGAAACTGTCCTTTAAGATCTGTATACAATAGTTTTCCGAAGGAGTTACACCTTTTTTACTTCGTTTTGTAAACATTATCTTTGTCATACACTTAGACAAGATCTGATAGAGTTGTACTTCAGTATAGCCTTTAGTCATGTCTGATGTACATTGTATGCTCTGTGCTTTGGGTGTGTTTTATATTTCCATTTTAAGTCAGTCTACTCTTCATTAGCAATTGTTTTAAATAAACTTGTATACAGAATTTCTGATAAGGAACTGGTACCCTTGGCATGCAAATGAAGTGATAAAACTGCCCTTAAGTCTTGGCGCTATATTATATGATAATCAGGTGAGCTTAAGCAAAATCGGGTATCTTACCTTATTAACAGAAGAACATTAGCTAATACGAAGTGTAAAGAACCAGAGTAAAAACTTGTTGCATTAATTATTCAGATTTAAGACCATTCAACTAATCATTGGAAAGCAATTACAAATTGAAGTAGAGTGGAAACAAGTTCAACTCACAGTGTTCCTTGCAGAAATATGAAAAAAATGATGGTAGTTTACTGCCCTTGCTTTTCTGTTAGTTCTTTAACTAAAACCATATATAATTCCTTAGCTTATATTATGGAAAAAGATTAAATTGTTTTTAAAATTGGGCATTTCTACATTAAAATTACTTCATGGGCTGCCAAGCAAACAGATTGAGAGCAGATTGAGATTGGATAGACAGTAGCGAAGACATTACAAAAACAGACACTTTTCCTGCTACTCATATAGTACACGTCACCATGGATTAACGTATTAGCTCTTCAATTATGGAGATCTAATTCAAGCCATGTGTGGAACATATTTGTTTTGACAGGTATATTGATGCCTATTGTCAGTTCACCAAGTACTCAAACACGAATAGAAGTAGTTGTAATGGGATATGGAATACAGCTCTTGACTTGCTTGACTCCTGGAAATGACTAAGAATAGGACCAGACAGAAAAGTCTCATGTTATGCCTGACAATTTCTTTAATTGAATACTCATTTCTTTCTCAAGAGAGTAGTTTTCAGTAGTGAAAATATGTCCCTAAAAAAAGATATCGCTAATAATATCCTATTCTATACTATGTAGAGGATATACATATTCTCTTTTCTATAGATTTATCCAATTCTGTAAGTATCCTGTTCTATAAATACCCTATCCAGTATTCTCCTTAGCTGTGGATAATAGAACTCAGGAATACTTAGTGGTTGAATTCAGCAAATATTTACTTCCATGGCAGTTCATGAATAAAAACTGTCTCTGCCAATTTACAGCGCCATAGATTATAAACAAATCTGGCCCTTACTGAGAAGCAAACAGCTATTGAGTGACACTGTATTGCTGTGGAATATCAAACCTGCCTGTGTGCTTCCCGTGAACATGATGCTGTGATATAATTGGAAGCTTGAGCAGTGTAAAATATAGAGGTAGGTTTGATTACAGTCACACAAGACCTTATCTGATGCTTGTGGTAAATATACAAGCATCAGCATTATAGCCATAAAATTAACTGTTGCTTTCAAACACATTTCACAGTGTGTTTACTTACAAAAATATCTGTATACATACTAAAATAGTTTTCTCACTGTGTGAAATCTAAAAACACACTGCTAGTAAAATCTGTTTTCTGTGTATGTAAACTAAACTCTTTAAAAAATGAGTTGTAAACGACTTTGTGTTAACTTGAAGCAAATGGTCTGGTATTTTGCTTAATGAACTTGCAGCATCATATGCTCTTGAGGCAGAGAGGAATGGAAGGAAATAGAAATTATAATATTAACAAGCTATTTCTGTTGTCATAATTGCGTTTGTGATACAAATTAAAGGAAAAGCTTTACGAATAAGTTTAGTGCATGTGTGAGCATTCTCTCCTGCGGAGGTATTTCTGTGTCTTGAAGCACTTCAATCAGGCTGAGAACAGAAGATAGGGATAAAAGATTACAGCACAATAGAGGAGAAACCTGCTTGATCCCCTGCCTATTAAAGTTAATTAGTTAATAGCATATTTTTCCTCCAGCCTTCTCCTGATGGGTTTTGAAATGTATGCTTAAGGATGAGGGCCCATTTCTCAGAAATAGGGATGCTAGAACGTTATTTTGCATTCAAATTTTCAAGAATCTGAAAAGTTCCGTTCACCTGAGATGACTACATTCATATTGGATACTTCTTTCCATTAGAAGTGTTGCTTTAATTATTTTATTTTATTTTATTTTATTTTATTTTATTTTATTTTATTTTATTTTATTTTCCTAACTGTGATATAATGCGGTAACTTCAAGCAGCAGAAATATTGAAATATTCTACATGGTTCTAAAGGGAAAAGTTGTGTTCCTATCAAATGATGTAATACGTTTCCAGTAGTCACTAAGGAAAGTATTAAACTTTACTGAAAGCCTCTAAAAATCTTCAGCTTAGGTCATATATAAAATTGTTAAAGGTTTGGTCAAACAATTTCCTGTAAGGTTATAGGATGTGACAAGAATTTGGTTCCAGGGAACTGGATGAAGCTGGTGTTCAGATGAATTAAAAGAAGATTGAGGTAAGTTTAGAAATATTGGCCTGATACTAACCTTGGATAAAATAGAAAAATAGCTGAAATGGAATTTTGTTAAAAGTTATGTTAGAGTATAATATAATTAATAATAATATGATTTTACATAAATATATACGATTTCTGTTTGTATTCCTTTTATTCTATATGTAACTTAACTTATCCAAAAATATTTAATTTCTTGATGGTGTGCTACTGAATTTTATTATGCAGTGATTAAGGAAAAAGCTGAGCATTCAAGATTCTCTACTGTAGCTACCATAGTTTCAGTTCTGCATAGTTTGTCTTCCATTTCTACAGTTTTATCTATAGATGGCATATTGCAAAATCACCACTAAATAAAAAGAAATAAAAGATGAGGTTTTCCTGAGGATAAAACTACACAGTTTAGCAGAGAGCTATCAGTGGATTACAGATTCAGGTAATACCTTTTCATAAAATCTGTTAGCCGTATGTGAAACCTCAATGTAAACAAAGATAAACAGAAAGAGGAGTATCTTGTCATCCTACCGTACATATTGTACACTGCTAACTCATTTACCAGTAGAGGATATATAAAGTGACCAAAGAAAAAAATACCTTTGCAATATTTTCATAGATTGATAACAAGAAATAAATTAAGAAATGTCTATTTGAAATCTTGAAAATTGGAAGAGGTCTGAAAAGAAAACAAGTGATTATGGAGGGGCAAGGCTGTTAAATGAAGCGGCAGGTGAACTGATAGAGGCAGTGGCTGATATCACACAGAGTAAAACAGATAAGAGGAGCACTTACTAGAAAAGACTAAATGAAAGAGAGCAGTTTCCAATTAGCAGGGGTAATTACTGATAGAAATACCTCCTTGCCATTTTGAAAGGGATTTTGTCCATCAGTACTCTGATAATAACTCCTGATAATGGTAGTGATCTTCGAATGTTGAAAATGCTGAATATTATCTTGGAGGGGGAAGAGTTTTTTCATTTAATATGGTGCTACTTTTATTAACTGAAGCATTACATCTGTGTGACTTGTTGCTAAAATTTAGGATTGTCTTTGTTCTGCTCAGTGTTTCTGTGAATATTGTTTGTTATGTTTTATCCACACGCAGAAAACAGCTACTTAAGCATGATTAGAATTATAAATTGAAGGAAACATACCTTTTTAGTTTACATTTTTCACTCAATTTTTCTATTTGTAAAACCTCAAATAGGGTGAAATCAATGACAAAGTTTTCTTTGAATTTAATCAAGCAAGAAATTTTTCTTCTGTATAGTTGTTTTTTAATAAATGGCCAATAATTAAATTTTACAGATATAGCATAAAAGAACTGTGGAGCAGAAATCCACTGATCCACACTTGTGGGAAAAAAAAATAAAATTTGAGATTATGAAGTTTAATCTATACACATTGTGTTTAAGTAACTTATTTGAAGTTTATTAATGTTACAGTGTTTAGAACATACTGGAAAGCTGACTACAGGATACAGTGATTTATTACAATTATTTTTTTTATCCCCAACTTATGTTCTATTTTACGAACATCACTAAGATGTTCTGAAGCAATAATTAATTTGTAATTAACATATGACCCTTTTTAACACAGTATGTAAGCTTTTTGACTTTTAGCTACCTAGAGGCTTGGAAGACGTGTTCTAAGCAAACATTTTTAACTCTTTCTTGTTAATACTTTTGTTGCAATTGTATACAGATGCATATTTTAGTTGTCTGTCATGAACAGTAGTCTGTTTCAAATCTTGCTAACTATTTGAAGCTGTTGTTACTGTTGTTGCCTGTGGGGGAAAAAAAAACAACAAAAAACCTACAGGTTCAAACAGAGAATAATCATTTTTGCAGTATTCTAAAATCAATTTTTTCCACTGCAAAATACCGTTTACCTGTTTTTTAACTACTAGGATTATATGTCTTGTGTGAGAAGTAGAAAATAAAATAACTGGATAGTATGGCGTTTTTATGTTGTCTTTGTTCACGTGTTAGCTGAAGTAGTGGAATTTTATTTACTGTGGGTGGACTCTTAAGAGTCTAAGCAGCTCTCACACTGGTCTGCTCTTAAACTGGATGCTTCAACCTCCTGGCTGCCCAAGTAAAGGGTATTTATTTGGTTTTGGGGATGTGTATTTTTTTAAGCTGTATTTTACATTTTAAATAAAAGCATGTGGTATATGGACTACAGATAGCTTGCTTCAATGGGAAATATTCTTAGCACTTTCTAGGCAAAGCTTTCATTTACAGCCAGAATTATTTAACTTTTGAGCTGTATAGATCATGAATCCAAAACCAAATGCACTAAAATTTTGTTCTTAAGGAAATTAAAATGGCTGTGGTTAATTTAGGTTTGGATCACTTTCTTGGCTGCTTTTGCAGATTTTAAATTTTTTGCTATTCACTTTAAGGGAAAGTCTTGGAAATCTTCTCTTTTTAATACTGTGCTACTGTGTGGAAGAAAAAGTTGTGGTGAATGCCAGTATATAACAGACTTGTTACTGTTCTTTTATTCCTATACTCCTTTATCAGCTTGGTCTGAATGTTACACTTTTGCTATTAAAACTCCTTTCCCTGAATTCATGCCTTGATGCCTACACACCTTAAAGGGCTTACTGTCTTTCAAGGGCATGCAGTCATTTACAGGAGACAGATTCAGCTGATGGAGTGGGAGTTGTGGAAATTGGAGCTAACTGTTTCATGGATAGCATTATATTTGGTCCTAAAGAATTAGATGATCCATGCCTCCAAAGCCCGGAAAAACTTTTTGAGGGATAATAAGAAGTGTGTGATGGGGTCAGTGCTCTGTTCTGTTGCCTTGCACTGCTTAGTAATGACAAGTGATACAACAGTCTTGGGGATAGTTCAACTTTTTAGTATAGATTAAAGCTGCTTTCTTGATGCATACTTTTGAAGGAAAGGGAGATTTCTGGGACATGTAACTTAAGGATGCAAACTGGTTCTTCATAGTTTCATTGCCCCGTGAGGGCAGCTGGCATTTCTTCTTCTCATTCCTTTAATGGTAGGCTTTGCAATGGAGTTCTTTGCTTTGGGAAATTATTTTTCTTTTATATGTTCCCTTAGGAATTTTCCATTTGGAGAAGAGCATAATGTTTGGTTCGTTTTCTCATTACACACTGAGTTTTTGTTGGTACTTCTTCCCACAGGAACAGTGCTTGGTAACTCTCTCCAGTCCTATCATTCAACAACATGCCAGCTGTCTGCTTTATTACATGGTAGATTGAGCTCAATAAGTACCTGATACAAGGATTTATCAATTTATATATTTCACAGTTCATTAATTTTTGACAAGCATTGCTTTGAGATGTGGGTTATATAGATCCAATCCACTCAGGTTGAGTTCTGCCACGTGCACTTGCAACATGAATGTTGAATACCATCCTTCTCTATAGTCTTCTAAGCAGACTCCAAGCCATTTTTGGTTATAATGGAGGCAAGCACTAGAGATTGTCCTGAAAAGGGGATGAGTATGAGCTATTTATGAATATGAGCTAAAATAAAGAAATGCTTTTTCTTGAGTTCCTACCATTTTAATAGTTCTATATTTGCCATCACTCAGCAGGAATGCTTTTCATTTTTCTTAGCAGAAACTAAGGGAAACGAGTTGCTACTCTTTCAGAAGATGTAACTTTATCTTTTAGGTCATATTTCTGAGCTCCACCAACTTGAAACATCAAAGTGGATTTGTTCTGATATTTGGCCAACTTATTTAGTCATCCCTCTAGACAAAACGTTTATCTGGATTTTTGGTCTGTAGTGTGGCTAGAATGTACGCTACCCAGATGTGTTTTCCTAACTTTATGCAATAGAATAAAGCAAACATAAATACCCTTTTGAATACATCTGGCTATGACCAGTAATGGACAAAACTAAGTTAAAACTATTAGATTTGACTGAACCAGAGCATGAACTTCAGCTGTATTACATCAAGGGGAAAAGATAAGTGTTTAAATTGAGAATTTTTTTTTTAAAGAAAATCTTATCAGGAAGCCTATCTTGGCTAAAATCAGTAAGAGCATTTGTTGCTAATTTAGTGGGGTGTGTTTGTGTGTGATTACATATTAGCCTTGAAAAATGAGCTCTTTCCTCTTCTAACATAATTGAAGGTACTATATGTTAATCCAAATATTATGCAGTAGAGCTATCCATGAACTTTTGCTCATAAAATAAGGGTATTTGGGTTTTTTTTTCTAGACTTAAAATAGAGAGGGATGCAAGGTCAGTTATCACATTTCAGAGATCTAAGCTCACCCACCTGACAATTGCTCTCTCTTTTTTTTTTCATCTGTTCTCCCAGTGGAAATCTTAGTCTAGGTCAGTAGGTCCTTGATGGAATTAGCTGCCTGTTAGAATAAAGAAAGACAGGGAATGATAAGTTTGCTTATGGAAGGCTGCAGTATGAATGCATACATTTCTGTGCATTTGGTGATAGGTTGTTTTGCATTTTTTTCTTCATGGAAAAAAAAATCTGTCTTCTAGGAAATAGTGTTACAGTAAATTTGAGCCTTTCTGAAGTACTTCAAAGACTGAGAAAGCTGAGAAATATTATTCTTCCTTTATGGCCACGCTGGCCCGAGCCATCTTGCTTTTCTGTCAGCATACAATGTACCACATAGATAGTGAGGCCAGGTAAAAAATGTGTTCATCTTTAAAAATTGGCAAGTGTGTCACACAGGCGTTCTTTCAGTGGAGAATTAATCCTAAGCTGATATTGGAAGGAGTTTCTTTAATCTATTTATAAGGCCTTCTATCTTTTGGGCCTTTGTTTACTTGAGGAAAAGAGGAATGTTGTGGGATATGAGTAGAGTTAGCTGATGTCCTGTTGAAAATAGTTGTATTTCCAAAGACAGGTTAAAAACATCTGCATGTATAACTTTGAACTGTTTTAACTGTTTGGTTTTTTTTCCCCATAACATTTCTCAAAGGCTATTTACAACTTTATTTTGAAACAAATGTTAGGATGCCATATAGACTCACGTATATGTAGAGATGTAAGAGGAAAATGGTATAGAAATGTTATGATGAATAATAAAGCTCCAGTCCTGCAAATACACATATGCGTATATAATACTGGCATTTATTTTATTGGACATCAATCCATAGCCTGTGGTGAGACAATCTACTGACATAATACTGTATTAAAGTCACTTTTAAGTATTAAAATAATTTCTAGCTTTGCAGCTTGTCTTAATTGGAACATAAGAAAAACAAGTTTGGGGGACAAGTATTTACTTGTTTATTTCTACTTACTTTCTAATTTCTAGGTTTCAGTGGCACTGTTTATGGTGTGGCTAGGGCAGGTCCAAGTGTAAAAACTTCACCTGATTTTCTTTCTGTGGTCTTTGTTCTTGTGAATTAATGGAGCATTTCAGGTGGGAATTCTCTTAATTTCTCAGTTGGAGAAGAGAGTTAGAAAGAAACAAAGAAAGAATGTGCAGTTCCAGGTGTGCAGAAGAATGGGAATCATTTGTCTGGTCATTATCCACAGCACAATGAAATCGGTGACCTAAAAGTATGCTATTTTGATCACCACCTGGGAAGCTGACATTGAAGAGACTGTGGTGTTACTTCAGATGGTTCCTTTTTCTATTTTCTTTCTTTTTCTGTATATGAAGGATCCCAGGGTTATGGTAACCACTTTGCTTCTTTATTATGGGATTTATATTAGGATTATGACTGTTGGCATAGAAGTCAAATATCTTATGAAATGGGTTGCATCTCGGAAGATGATAGAAATTATTTTCTGAGTATTATGGCATTATTGTGTTCTCTGTTGTGCTTCATACAATGGAGAAATGCAAGAATAATGTTTGAAACATTTTCTTTTGGCACCTTGAATGAATACTGAATTTTTACTTACACTGAAAGTCTGGTTTGAAACCTTTCTTTTCACCTTTCTTCTGGAAAAGAGCTCCAATCTCTTTTAATTTTGGTCAGGTTTAATATAGATTGTTTCTTGCCTGAGTTTTACAAAACCTGCATTTCATCACAGCGTTCCTTTGTTTTGAAATGGCTATGCTTCTTTCAGAACAAAAAAGAAGAAATTACAGAAAAACCCTAATTCAAAGACAACGTATTCAAACAAACATTTCATATGTTTTTGGACAATTTGTACTTCAACTTGAAAAGCTTGCTTTATTTCCAAATGTACTGGCACACGTTCTCAAGATTGTACCAGTAGAGAAATCCTACAAAATGTCTCAAAATAGTAAAGTATTCTTGAGAGATGTCCTGAAATTGGTGTTGTAGTTAAGAGTTTGAGCTTCTAATTAGCCAGCCAGCCATTTTCTTTGATTGCTGTGTTTAAAATCGATTTTCACTTTATTCTTTTAATTTAATCATTCTGAGCCTTACTGTTACTTCCAGATAGTGTTAGCAACTACAATGTTTTCTAATTATTTTAAATTATATATTAGCTAAACTGGATGAGAAATTTTGGCTATTCTCTCAGGTTGTTCAGTAAAAGCAGAAGTGCCAAAATTGCAAATGGAAATGGGTGGACAAATGCAATATATTGGAATTTAGCTTAGTATTTCAGGGTCTTAACTGGCTTGCTGATTTGTTCAGTATTGATACTTCTATTGATGAAGGCATTAGGAACAGAATTTGCTGGAATTGCTTTATGTGTCACTATCCAAATGGAAGAATATCTCTAAGTGTGTTAGTTTGATTTGTTTTTATTAACCTTTTAAAGATTTGTTTCTCTACAGCAGGTCTATTGTTTTTTATTTTTATAATAAAACATAGTTAAGAGACAAGCCTGATTTAGGAGATGCATGTAATTTCTGGGAAACAACAATGATTTTTGGATTTATTGTTGATTTGTAAAACTAGTTATGTATCAAACATACTGCAGACTCTCTTTTTTTTTTTCTACTAGATGCATGTGACTAATCACACTGATTGTAGTCCCCCCCACGGGGATGAAATTCCTGCCCTTACTGAATCAATGCAACATTCTCAGTGGTGATAGTAAAGCTTTGATTTTGCCCATTGAGCTTTGCTGTATGTGAATTTTTGTAGAAGTGGGATCTCATGCATGGGTGTCCATCCTTTTTGCTTGCCTGGTTCTCAATAAGTGAAGAGAAATTGTGTTGGATCGTTTATACATAGGTTGCTCTGAAAATAATGCCTCCTATTTATTTCCATGGAAACTACAACAGATACAAAGAGCAGAATAGCACTATTTGAGCAAAGTCTCAACTGCAAAATGCTATTTTTCTCCACCAGCAGTAGTGACCCACTGTTGTCACTGCTGAAATGCACGACCCACTGTGCTCACGTCCACTGTTCAGCGTCCATAAATGTCATTGTGTGCCATTTTTTTCTGCATGGAGAAGTTTAATTCCACACCTTTGCCTCATATGCACTTCTGTGTCATGCGGTGTTTTGTCATGCAGCCCCTCTGCTGCCATCAGTTGCACAACAGCAAAATGTAATGCAATGTTGGTAGGGAGGTTCAATCTTTACTGCTATACCACCAACATCCACCTCTGACATCCTGAGCCAACATAATAAAATAGGAGACATTACTTTTGGAGCATTCCTCTTAAAATAGACCATATAGTTAATATATAATTTACCAAGAGTTTTAATTTTTAATATTTTTATTAATTTTTTTTTTTTTTAAAGAGGGAAACAAAGCATAGAACTAGTGGGCTATTTGACATTGTTTTTGTGAAATTAATGCCTCATCCTGGTTCAGTGGCAGTGGCTGCCATTCTCAGCAAGCTCTCAAGGTGTTCATCAGAGATTTTTAGTGAAATTTTACTCTTCCCATACTTCATCCCTGAAAGTAGTTGTTCACAAATGTGTTTACTGCCAGGAAAGCAATGACATGAATAGGATGTCACTGTGAAGGGAGGGGTATTTCTCTCTGGTCCGAGAGGGCTTATGAAGGTCTGGTAGAGAGACATCATCAGATTTTTTAGTTAAATGTCCGATTGCAACTCTTTGATTCCATTTGAAAATTTGCAGGTGATGTATTGACTGAAAATGGAGTCACAAACATAAATTGATGATTTCTTTTGCATTCTTGAAATGTGTTTTCAAATTCCCGTATCAAAAGACAAAGCAGGTCTGCATATCTGACCTTGGAAGTCTTTTCCAACCTTGGTGATTCTATGATTCTATGTTTTTCTTGTTCCATGGGATTGTGTGTAGCCAGTGTATCGAACTTCACAGTTATTTGCGATAACTGAGTCAGCACTGCCCTGCGCCCTCCCTGTGACCCAGCGTCAGCCTGGGCAGTGCCTATCACACACCACTGTGCAGTTGTTGTTGGGCCGGGCCGGGCCGCTTGGCAGGGTAGAGCCACCGCCATGATGGTGTGGGGCAGGGGGTGGCTGCAGGGCAGGCTGGGCCACGAGTGGGACATGGCTGAATTCTAGTGGGTACTTAATTTCCTGTCCATCCTTAAATAAAATACATGAAATAAAATTAAAAACCTGCAGGTCCCTGTTAGTTTTTTTAACCATTTGTTTAGCTTCACAGCTTATTTTAAGATGCCAAACATGCAGCTTTGCTGTTTAAAGTTTGTTCCTCAGTTGTAAAATATTTTTGTCATCATTACATAATACCATGTATTTAGTGATATAAACCAAGCTCTCCACCTCTCTGTCTCCATTTAGCTAATGCTTGGCTCTATTTTTTAATACATTGCTGCCAATTCAACCACAGCTTCACAGTGAAACTCTTGTCTTCAATGTTCATTGGCTATCAGTGATTCTTTGACATATCTGCACATTATTTGGCACATCTGTACACTTAAATGGAACTTTTGTTTCAAAGGGGGAAGTAAAGGATGCATTGTAACTCACTGACTTCTTGGGGTTTGTACCAGATGCTATTTCACTCAGATAAGCTACTAATTTTATATCTCCACGTTTAAATTTTGATTTACAGTGTAGGACTTGCTTCTACATGTGTTGAAAAGTAGCATATATATTTTGGAGTATACTATAACTTTGGCATTCTTTCATGAAAAATATGTTGCCCCATCTTGGTATCTAATAATTGTACCAAATAATAAGCAGTTACATGTAAAACTGGTAATACTACTTATAGATAGGCTATTCAGAGCAGATGTGGTGTTAGATGCTTAAATACTTCCGTGTTCTTATAAACTTCATTAGTTCATCTGGCTTTTAGAGAAAGAAACTCTTCTTAAAAAAAAATCAAGCAAATAGAGAAAAGTAAATTAATGAAATCTAAGTATCCTTAACTGAAACCATTACTTAACCAGACAAAAGAAATATTATAGGCAACAGAAGTTCTTTTCTGTTACTGTGAATAAGCCGCAGTATTAAATAGCATAGAGAGATTAAATAAAATCAGTAAACTGGCAAAAGGAATGGAAGAAAGTACTTTTTTGCCACTACATTTTTATTGTTCAGACAAAACTTTTCAATGTTAACTTGTGTATGAAATACAGCCTTTTTAAACAAAGGGAAATATGAATATGCTCGGTTTAATTAGATCATAGCCATTTTTATGTAGAACTAACCAAGTCTACTATCAATGCTTGTCTAAATGCTTTATCCTGTAAAAACATATTTCCTTTGGAGTAAGATGTTATGGATCCATCAGGATTTTAACTTGTGTTTGAATTCATTAACAATCAAGTGTGTTTACTTAATGTACTCAGGTGACTGGGATTCTGAGCTCACCAAATATTTTGCATTAACCTTCAAAAAACTTTTTGATTAAAGCAGAACGTATTGATACGGATAAAAACTAGGGGAATAGAAACTTGTGAAGAAGAAAGAAAAGGATATAGACTTTTTTTCCTATTTGCAATTGAATTTAGTCATACAATTTTGTCTTTGGATTGTTGAAAAGATAGGTACATTATCTAGAAAGATGTTCTTATTAATATCATTGTCCCTATTTCTTTAAATGAAATAAAATAGATGCAGTATGAATCAGTGATGATATTATACTATGTCTTTGGTTTGTTGAGGTAAAACAGCTTTATTATATGTGAAGCTTTGAAAGAGGATTCTAAATATAAACAGTACATGCATTTGGCTTTCAAAGAGCGCTGGAGCTGTCTGCTGTCTTAACCTGTAATCTGTGTCGTGCTTGTAGGCAATACTGCTGCTTGGCATGTTCCAGTTTAGGAGAAGGTGCTGTTGAACTATTAGTGATAATTCTTTCATGGAAATAACACAGAAAAAGAGAAATCCCCACAACATCTCCTGCAACCTTGAGCATTTCATTAATATAGCTTTTCTAGTTTTCAGAGGCATAGATTGCTGTGGTAACTACTTACGATGATCAATAATTTCATGCTTGTTTTGGGAGATAGCTGGGTGCATCCAGATAATGGACCATAGCTCATAATGCTGCCTCTTTCATCTCTCTGCTCTCTTTTCAGGACCGGGTCATGTTGGGCTTCACTTGAAAGTTGAGTATTTGGTGCCGATGTGAACTGATGCTTTGCTGTCATCACAGCGGGGCTGTGCAATGGTTTCAAAAACTTTGCCCATGGTTAGTGAAATTGGGGGCATTCATATCTGAGTGGGATAATTGTGGCCTGAGGTACTCAACCCTGATGCATGTTCTACATTTGTGCTGTGGGGTTGTGGGAATGCCACAGTGGTAAAGTGCAGGAGTGACACAGTTATTTGTCCTGGTGACAGAGGGCTAGATAAAGATCACTTTCTGACATGGATATCTGTGCCTGCATTCCATAAAGCCTTGGTCACTTGTCAAAAGCTGTGTGCACAATGGTCGTTGAGTGAGAAGGGCTGCACAGAGATCCAGTCTGCTAGTCACCATTTGCTTACTTTACAAACTGCATTGAGAATTGCCCCTAAGAAAATAGTTTACTCCTAGAATAAGGATATTCAGAATTTTATTAATTAAACTGATATGATTGCTACCACCTTGTCTTATCTGTTCTAAAGGTTTGCTTTACTGGTGCATTAGCTTTTGTGTAGGGCTGCATGCCTTCTGTAAGATAAACAGAAGGACTTGTAGGGTTAAAGAATTTACTTTAAATGCTTGCTTGTTCCATGTGAACTAAGATATGTGGTGGAGATCTCTTAAAACCACAAGAAGAATGTTCTATTAGATGTTGTTATAGATGTAGTTGTTGAATTGTATTTCCTTTTCTAAAATGAATGAATGTAGGAAATGGTGAAGTAGAATAGTACTAAATGTCCCGTTACAACAGGAAGGAACAAGTAGTCATTGTGGGAATTCTCAGCTCTGTATTTTTTGTGCTTTATGTGCCTTAAAATTTTACTTCATGAGGATTTAGCTTTGTTTTAAAAATAAGCTGGAAGGGGTTGGATCAATTAGATACCTTACAATGAATGATTCCATATTAAATTTGGAACAATTGCCAGAGGAGACCAATGAGCTTGTGACTACTGCTTTTGCTTGTATAATTCTTCCTTAGTACAGGATAGCTGTGTTCTGAAACTAGACAGGGAGGCTTTGTGCATTAGTTTACTGTGAAGTACATGATAATTGTCTTGATAATTCATCATCCTTGTGTCTGGTTCAAAGTAATTACTCTTCTGGTGCTATTTTCCTTATCTTAACACGTTTTGCACAGGAGACTATCTCTTAAATGCAATATATGAAACATAAAGGGATCCTGTATTTCTTAAGTACCAAATCTCTGCTGTCTTCCACTACTTGATTTTTACTGAAAATAAAGATACTTCGAATTTGCTAGAAGCTGAATCCATTGTGTTAGAAATAGATGAGAATAAGAACAGTTGGCTAAAGTTTCATCTGTGGTGAACCGTTATGTTTTTCTTGGCTATTTTCAAAAAGAAAAACAAATTGTCAGTCAAATTTCCTGTTCTCCGTTTTTGGAATCTGGCATAAAACCTGTGAGAGTCTTCAATCCCTATGGTGTTTGATTCTCCAAGAAAATATACTACCCACTCAAAAGAAAATTGTGTGGAACTTCATGCTCATTCCTGCTCTTCTTTAAAAAGAAAAAAAAAAAAAAAAAAGAGAAAAAAAAAGATTTCTTAAATTTCCTAGTCAGCTAGTATGGCCTTTTGTATTTTTGGAATTTTATTTGGAATGAGCCTGGGGTAATTATGTTCATTATTGCTTTAGGGAATTTGTCTGTGTATATGAGTAAAAGAGCGGGTATTTTGCAATCTTTTTTCTAGTACTGCTGGATGTTAAAGCACTGCCCAAAAATATCTTTTATTGTGTGGTAATAATGGAGAGATGTGGCATTTATTTATTTATTTGTTTTTAAAACTTGAATTGCCATTAGTGTGCAGTTTACAAATACTTGACAATCTTAAAAGATCTACTTAGCAGTGAAATAAGTATGGAAAGTCCTTCTGAAAATGTGAGAAATGCTCTGTACTTGGAAATACTTGCAGTTGAATATCAGTAATAGTGTTAATGGGTGAAGTTCTTAAGAGATTACAGAAACACTTCTAGATTTCAGGCATACCTTTGCTAACTGTGAATATGAAACTTAAAACTCTGTTAAAAGCATGATCTTAATTTAGACAGTAGTTCTTCTCTCTTTCTTTTCAACAACGTACTTTCATTAATAATTGTAACTGACCTGTACTTTCCTGTAGAGGTGTGTATTGGAACGCAGGGAATTTGCTAAGAAGAAGTTAAACAAAAAATGCTGTAAATGAAAAATACGTTTTGGTCAGTTGTAAAAATATGTAACAAATACCGTACTTTCAAGCCATTTCAATACTTTCTAGTTTTCAGTTGGACTAATTGTTTGCGTTTAACCTACACTTTGGTCTGCCAGTTGCCATATATTTTTGATCCTACCCTGTGAAGAAATGAGAGACACTGGGGGATTTTGTAAGTTTTGTCTCCATTTGTAAGGATAATAAAATAGATGTATAAAATAAAATAAGCAGATTGAGCTGTAACAATTTTTTGACCTTTGTAATTCTTACCTTTATTTATTTATTTATTTATTTGTTAATGAAGCTGCTTTTAAAATTGCTTTTAGTTTTTCTGCATTAGCTGTTGTTTGGGAGTATGATACTTAGTTATTTTAGTCTTACCGCCTATCAAAAATGAGCATCTCCTTTGTTTATTGTTATAAAATACAAAGAATGCAAATTCTGAAGTAAAGACTCCTTGAAGTAAAACACCAGGTAGTAACTTCTCTTTATTTAGCTTCTGGTGTATCCACTACTGTGTAAGTGTTAAGCGTAGGACTGAGTGAGAGGCCATCAAGGAATTCATGAGTGACTCAGCCTAGAATGTGTCCTTTACCTCTGTTGTGTAACGGGGGTTCCAGCAGTTGTCACACAAGCACAATGACTTTTCTCTGCTTCTTCAGCCTTACTGACATGATACTAGCTAAGCTGTATCCAGGAGGAAGATACAACTTCACTCTAATTTCCAGAAACTGTGAATTAATCCATTCTGCTACCCCATATAATAATGGTATTTTAGGGACTATAATGATTAATGTCCTCAGCATGATAAGTTCATCGTATTGTACTTTTATTCCCAACATTTTTGAATGCATATTGCACAGGAAACGTGATAAGATATTCGAAGGCTGATGTTTGGCTGTGGATAACTTGTGTGCTGTTGTTGCTTGTGTCTTCTGTGAAGATTGAGCTGTGTAGTGTATACAACCAGTGGCTGTGCCAGTCAGTTGCAGCTCATGTAGGGCGCTCTGCAGTGGTGAATTTGTCACGTAGCTTTGTCACACAATACCACAGAAAATTAACCATGCTTTGGAACTGCACGTCTTGCAGAACGACAAGGTACATAGAGTACCAGGGCTTTCGTGGCTGTGATACTATTGCTTTCTTATAAGCACCTTAGGTTGTTTTGTTTTTTACTGTTAGAAATTCATTTCCCACTTCTCAGTTTGTTAGCTGGGCTTGTCTCTTCCCCTCCCCTTTTGTTACTTGGATCTGATTTATGCATTGTTTGAATTTGTAAGTGTCCTGTGGGTTCTCCATTTTATTTGGAAATTTAGCATTTTACTATCTAAAACAAAAGCTATCAACACATTTTGTTTGAAATGCTTCATATTTATAGTTCCCTAAAATTCTCTGTTGCCTTTATCTTCCCAGTCACATGGGAACTTGGAGGGAACACACACACATCTCTAATGCCAGTGTTGCAGATTTAAAAATAGTTTTCCTCCACCAAATGCTAACAGCTGGTTGGCTTTGTTTCCAGGCTGAAGATGCATTGTATAGTATTTTCATTTTCCTGCTGCTGCCAAATGCTAATGGATCAAGTTTTACTTTGTAAATTCTGTTGTAATACTAATTACACTTCAGCAGTGTTTCTGGGAGGCCTTTCACAACTCCAGTCAAGCACCTATTGCCCCATTTCACGGATAAATACACAGAAGGAGAAAGTGGATGAGGGGAGGTGTTTTGAATTGATTTATATGACAGAGAAGATTATCTGGACTGCACAAACCAAGGATTGTTTAGGCAACATGAAGATCTTGGGGCGTTCAAGAGAGCGGGTCTCATAAATTGTGCTCCCACCCTACGATAAACCAAACTTTCTTCTGTACCTTTAGCCGGATTAAATCAGTGCAAATACCATGGCAAATCTATTGTAGGCATATTGAAATGATGGCAACTGCATACTGAAATCACTGTCATCTTCATTAATGAGTGGTGAAAAATGTCTAAACATATTTCAAGAAAGAAGGGATTTTTGACAACACTTTTCAGAAACATCCATTGTCATAGTGGTGTGAGTGATCATCTACAATGAAAAGTTGTTTCTGAAATGAGTAGGATGTAATAGCTTTCCTATTTACAACCCCCACTTCGTACTGAAGTACTCAGTTATCCTACCATCTTACAAGAAATGAATCTGCCATTTTATTTTATTCTAAAAATAATTTCAAAATCTATGGCAGTTATGTTAAAGCAGTATTGCTGTCATAAACAGGATTCATACTGTTTACATTTTGGCATAAATGCTGAAACAACTAGTGCAAAACACAGAGAGACCTGGGAGTTAACAAAGTAACAGATGTCTGTTGTGTTCATGTGGAAATAATTATATATTGTATTTTTAATGGAATAAAATCAACATATTGTTTTTGATTAATACAGTAGGCTTTCTGGTCATACAGGGATTAGCATCATGTGTGGTATAAACCTGAAAGTTAGTTTATCATGTATTATGTGGTGTGGTGGGGATCAGTTTCAGAAGTGCCTTAAGAATACACACTAAACAGAATCCTTTCGACATTGACTGTAGTACTAAATAGATTAATTGTATTGCCATATGGACTTGAAATTACCTTGGGTATACAAAGGAAAAATCTAGATAAATGATAATTCATTTAATAGTCTGTGGTTTGTGTTTATGGAAAACAGAATTCCTCAGGACCTTCTAGAGGAAAATAAGAGTGTGCCAAATGTAATTTCAGTGTTAAGTGTTCACGGATGGTAAAATTATACTTAACAGAAGTTTGTAATTTTTGCAGGTAATAGCTCTAGCAGATGCAGCAGAAGAAAATCAAGCCAACATGTTCCAGGCATTCACAAAGTTGAAAAGTGCCACCCATCTTGTGATTATGCTGATCAGCCTATGGCAGAAACTCAACACTGATCAAGTTGCTATTATGGAGGCTACATTTTTGCCATTAGCAGAAGATACGCAAGAGCTGGTAAGAATCTAAGAATCTGTAAGAATTACATGAAAAATGCTAATTTAAAGGAATTTCTCTGTGTTCTTTGTTGCAGATTTTTTTTTTTTTTTTGAAGTGATTAAGTAGGTTTCTGATGCAAACTACATGATTTCACAGAGAAGCTGAAAATTTGGACTAGAATAGTTCATGAAAAAATAACAGTTAATTCCTACTTAACAAATCCTTTCTATTAAGACAACTAGGAGTATCTCCCATAACAACTCTGGCTTGTGTTAGTGCTAACAATTAGATGGAAGCTAACAGAATAGTTCTAATTTTTTAAAGACACTAATACAAATGCTGCATGGTATATATATATGCCTGTGTACTTGCACACACACATTCATAGAATTATAGAATTCGTAGAGTTGGTAGGGACTTTTTAAGGTCATCTAGTCCAACTACTTTGCAGTGAACCAGAGCTCCCACAGCTAGATTAGATTGCTCAGAGCCTGGCCTAGCCTGGCCTTGAATGTCTCCTGGGATGGGGCATCCACCACATCTCTAGGCAGCCTGTTCCAGTGCCTCAGCACCCTCACTGTAAAAGACTTTTTCCTTATATCCAACCTAAATGTCCTAAGTTTGAAACTATTTCCTCTTGTCCTATCATCACAGACCCTGCTTAAGAGTCTATCCTCTTTTTTTCTGTAAGCTCCCCTTTAGATACTGATTCCACTATAATAACTATAATGAATAGGCATGTACACCAGTCACATGATGCATTCAGTCTCGTAATTAATCATTGGCCATACTTTGTTTTTAGTGTATTTACGCTGGTTCATATAAAGGACAAAATTTATCCAAAGAAACTACCATGCCTAGATAATTTGCTTATATTCTTCTTACCATAGATCTGGTCTGACATCACGTAGATACTTTGCAAATTCTCCTCTGATGTAATAAGTGTGGCTTTGTGAGATTATGTAAAAAATTTGGAGAACTTTCTGTATTTAAAAAAAATATTCTCCTTTGATATAAGTCCCCAGCTAAATGATATTACTTTAGTGGAAGTAAGGAATATTCAAAGCTTTTAACAACTAAAGATTAATATTCAAATCCAGCCATCCACTGGATTCTAGGGTAAAGTACTTAAAGAATACTTAAATTTAGAAGATAAATAAGCTCTACTAACACACCTCTTTCTTTTAGGCATCCAAAATTTGAAGTATACTGCATAACTCTTTTCACAGACAAATATAAGAAAAAATAAAAATTCTCTGAGTGAACTCTAATTTTAATTATACTGCTCTGTACATAGCTTTTCCAATATACAGTGAGTTCAGACTTCAGTATGTACCCAGAATACTTAGAATGGTTTGTAGCCATTTTAGAAAGTTTGTGCTGTGTTCCAAGTGAACTACAAGTGGTCTACAACTTCAGCTGGGAAAAAAAAAGTATGTTTTGGCATTTTACAAGATATTGACCCATAGGAGGCAAAATGAAACAGTTTTAATGAGATTTGCTTTGGATTTTTGGCTCTTTTAAACTTGAAAATTATGCTGCACAACGGAGGTGCGTGTACTTACATGAATGGGATTGAAAGATGGTTCACACGAATCTCATAAAAGCCCAAACAACCGCTTTTTGCCATCTAAGATCACATTGCATATGACACATCGTGGTAAATTGTGAGGAAATGCTTTGCATATCTATAATACAAGATACTAGCTTAATATATATCTCAATGTCATTTTAGTATAGTAGTTAACAAGAATCCGTGTTAAAGCTGTAAGGCCCCACATAAATATTTTAAAGGGGTTCATCCCTCAGAGCAGCCAGGATGAAAAATGTAAACCGGCAATAACCGGAGGTGGAAATTGAAATGAAACCTTTATAAAATATTGAAATACATGCCATATTGAAGTTGTTATGGAACCGCAGAACTCTGAATGTAGTTTAAGGAGAAGTGAAGTTAGGCAAGGGAGGGAAGGCGGGAATCTTATGACATGAAAATGGTTTTTATGGACAGAAGCTCCTAGCTAGTGTTCCTGTTTCCTTGCAAGCAGTTGAGTGGAACTGTAATGAAAGAAAGTACTCTAAAGGATTTTATTTACTCAAACAATTCTGCACAATGGCTTGTTGTATTTTTATTTGGAGGAATGTTTTAGAAGATAGTTTGGGTGCAGTGTAGCTTTCCAGAGTATTTTCTGCTTTGTGAACATTAAATTATGAAAGTGTTTTTTAAAATAAAAGGGAAATGTTTAGAATATACTGTTACTGTAAAAAGAAATGCTTCTCTGACCATAACATCAACATTATTCTCATACATACCATTCCATTTAGAACAGATTGCATCTTGTTTTCTTGACCTTGCAGTCACTCCAGTCAGATATTTAGCAAATGGAAAAGAGATGTTTTGAGTTCCCATTGTCAACAGTTTTTTATATAAATTGTGTCTGTTACTACAAATGCTTAAGAAAATGTAAAATTGCGTTTTCTTGTCTACAAAGATAAAACAACAGTAACACTACAAGTTTTCAAAATGAGATACTTAAAATGAAGTCAGGCTCTTCCTTTGTATTTTATTGATGTGATATTTAAGTTTCTGAAAATACCTCTCATTTTCCCCTTCCGTTGTATTTTTTAACAATTTAATGCATATTCTAGGAATAACTGAAATTAGGCATGATATATTTTATTTCCTGGAGTAAATCTCTAATTAACACTCTAATAGTATTTCTTAAATTAAGCTGACTAAAAGGATTGCTCTTGTTTAATACTGGAAATTCGTGGGCATCCTCTGTTTTTAGTGATCCTTTCATGAATATCACAGAGTCTGGGAAGCATAACATCAGAAATTGCATGAGATCTCTCAGATCTCTGCTTTTGTCCAGTGAGTTAAATAAGGAGCTATTCTGTCAAGGAACTTGGGTGCAGTTTTGTTCCAATGTACTTTTTTTAATTATTGCAGTAGTCCACGCTCAAAATATAGAAGTATATATTGCCAGTATTTCTGATCATAGTGTTACAGTTCTGTGCAAACTCTACTTTGAAAAGTATACCTGTTTAGAATCCTGTGTTTGCTTCATTAGCTGTTGAAATATCTGACAGAATATGGCAGAGTTGTTTTGGTGACAGAAGAATCCGTGATCACTGTAATAATACTGATGATTTTATCCGAGATTTTATTATGCATTTCATTTTTCTTAGAAGAATTGGTGGCTGTTCTCTAAGGCTGTTCTGTAATATTCAGGAATTAACTTAAAACAGGCAGTGACAGCAATTTGAATTACTAAAAGAGCTGAAAATAGCAAGGAACATTTTAAGGGTTGTTTTTCAGTCATTTTACTAAGCTGAGTCATCTGAATGAAAAGAGATACTTGAAAAATGTTGAGTTTGTGATAGACTGATAGTACATTAACAATAGAAAATCCTTTTGGGAAGGCAGGGAATTTATCCAAGCTAATTTAAAGGGTTCAAAGGTTTACATCACACAGGATAGCTTTGATATAATGATTGCACGGTGTTTGGATTGACTGATTACTCAGTTGTCCGATCATTAAGCCATTAGTACTTTTTCTTTGCTTAACATTCTACAAGTGGAAAAAATTTCTGTTGATATTAATGTTACAATGTTAGGATTGATGGAGTGCCCTCAACAGCATAGCCGTCAGTGGTAACTTTGCTCAAGAATAAATGTTTTCATAGTTCTCTTGATGTTACCAAATAACGTCAGAAATGCTTTTCATTTCTCAGAATCATCCCTTTGTAGTACTATTCGTTATACTATAGTTAATAATAGCTATAAATTGGCTTTGAAGAAGCACACTTTAATCTGCTTTTATTTACATTTGATATTGTAGTAACCAAGTAAATGTCTGTATTCTATCTTTATTTCTTATTAAGTTGTAATTTGGAAGGAAAAAATAAATGCCCGTGGGTAAAATGCATCTATTTGTCTGACTCTGTGCTCTAGTTTAATAAACTGAAGTTAAGGACTATAAATTTACTTGTATAGTGTTGTTTGATAAAGTAGAAAAATAAACTTTAGGTAATGATGAAAAAGAAAAGCATGAGCAGAAAATCACAAAGTGCCTTGAGGGAGTCATAGGAGTTAGTATCAAAATCATCTGTGCTTTCTTTAAGAAGATGTTCTGAATGTAAACCACCAGAAAAAGATCAGTAATTTGGAAAAGCTAGCTAGTCTGCTAGGCTTTATGCATGATAGCAGATGGATTTTATTGTAGACTTCTTGAATAACAGAAAATTTCAGTTTGGAGAAAGAATCCTTTACTGAGAGTTCCCAAGATTAAAGATAAGGTTAATTCCATAATTCCAGGAGGTTTAATTCTGTCAAGACTAACAGTATCCAACTTATTCTTAATTTTTTTCCATTTATGTTTGTAACTGCTGGAACTTTGAGCTAATAATTACATCTTTGGGAAGAATAATTTTCCTGAACCCTAATTCTTAGAATTTCTAATAAATTGTCACTTTTCAATAATTCTGTAATTAGAGTATAGACCAAGATAGGTCTTAATCATGGTAAAATACATCTGCAATCAATTTTTATATATCTTATTTTCTATACTTTTCCTGTCTTTTCTAATCACGTTTGAAATGCAAAGCTCCAACTATGTAACAGACAAATATTTTAAAATAGGCCAGGATATTTTAAATTACATTGCTTGCAATGAACTAGTACCAATTATATTGCTTGCAATGAGCTAGTACACATTGTCATTTGATACTTCGTAAATGAGCAAAAAACCCCAAACTCAACCAACTAAACCAAAATAAAAAACAGCAACAACAAAACCATGAAGTGATGGGCAGTGACAAGTAGTAATTTGGAAGTATATTTCCATGTAATTGTATCAAGATCCTTTGTTTGCCTTGAGCAGACACATTTATAGCAGTTACCCTTTTTCCTCCTGTTCTTCTGTCCAGAAACAGAATGAGTGATACAGCAGGAAATACATAGTTTTTGTGGGAGAAGCATGTGAAATTTGTTTCCTTGTTTTCCAGCTGCTAATAATAATTTACATTAAACTCTGCCTATCTATCATTAAAAAAAAAAAAATAATAATAATGGACAAGTGTTTTCCTTTTGAAAGCAAAGCCATTTAACAGTATCATTCAAAAAGACATCTAAGCATCCAAGTCTATTAAAGGTTGGGAAAAAATGCTAGTGGGTTTTAAACGCATAATTGACAAAACAGAAGGAATTTAAAGATTTTTCTTGCTAAACGTAACCATTTTCATAAAAAGAGAGTCATCCTCTGTCTATCCTCTGAAGCATAGTTTTGGCTTAGGACAGCGTAAGTGAGGGGAAGCTGGTGTTGTAGGAATGAGATTTCACACTCTTCCCTGGCAGGGAAGGTCCTATAAACAGGAGGGGAGTCAACTCTTTGAAAAGGTAGACAACAGCAGGACAAGGGGAAATGGTTTTAAGTTGAGGGAGGGAAGATTTAGGTTGGATGTCAGGGGGAAGTTCTTTACAGAGAGAGTGGTGAGGTGCTGTAACAGGCTGCCCAGAGAGGTTGTGGATGCCCCGTCCCTGGAGGTGTTCAAGGCCAGGTTGGATGGGGCCCTGGGCAGCCTGGTCTAGTATTATAAATGGGGAGGTTGGTGGCCCTGCTGTGGCAGGGGGATTGGAGATTCATGATCCTTGAGGTCCCTTCCAACCCAGGCCATTCTGTGATTCTGTGACAGAGGTTAAAAAGGTACTTGTGGTGCCTGGAGCCTATCAATGTCTTTTGCTCAGGTATGCACATGTGACCAACTAGAGAACAAGAGAAATAAAAGCATGGCTTATATTCCAACCTTCTTTGTTTTTGTGTTTTCATATAGGAGTTCAGTAGAATGCTGAGCAGACCAGCCTGCTTCACTACTGTCAAAGGGACAGGGCTGCACAAGAAACGATTAGACTAGGTGGAGAGGACTTAGGGTTGTAAAGCCAGTAAGGTAGTGCAAATTGACGGGTGACCATTTTTACTTTGCTTTTTTTGTGGTCCCTTAAAAGCAGGGTTTCAAACTGATTGATGATTACCTGTGAATTTTATAATATTGAGAAACAAAAGATCAAATATTTGTGGTAAATAATTTGGGAGAAGGAGAGAATTTGAGTATTGAGGTCATCTCACCACTTCTTTATGCGCTATCATAGTTCCACTAATTTTTGGTGAGTCATTCTCTTCCTGCAGTTAATTTTGCTCAGTGAGAAAAATGGGTTTTTGGCAAACATAGCAACTCATTTTCCATTGCAGGCAACGTATGCCATTGAATAATGATTTTCATTTGTAGCTGAATTACAGCAGTGAATTGTATGGGTAGAATAGGAAAGTGTAAATATTTTTTGGCCTTGGAAAGTAAGTCTTAGTATCACCAATTAAATCTTCTTGTGTATTAATCAAAATTGGTAAAAAATGCAGTTTTGATTCTTCCTGTCTGAAAGGACTCTCAGAAGAAGGTAAGTCCAGTTGTGTTTTCAAAATCTTACTTTGCCAACTTCCAGATTTTGCAAGAATGGGACATAAAGGTCTGATTTTTGAAATCTGTTTTTAAAAGACTTCCTTCTGGTAAGTGTGCTGTTAAAAAAAAAAAAAATCTTAATAGCATAAAATTTATTCAAAGAATTTGCAGAAACAGGTTATGATATGCGTTATGAATTACAAAATTTTAAGGACAGCAAGAATCATTGCATTCGTATCTTGTTTAATTGTATTCCCTTGTATCAAGCTCAGAACAAACATTAAGGCTTGGTGTAAACCTTACATTAGAGAGAATCTGGCATATCTATTAGATAAACAGTCGTTTTTGAGAATTAATTTAACTTAACTTGAGCTATCAGCTTCTTTGTTCTGCCAGTATTAGAGAGAGAATGAAGTTAATCTTCTCTGTTGTGAGCAGAAGCCTACTCAGCTATCTTGCTGCAAATTAGTTAAGGCAGAATTGTGTTCTGCTGTGATTAGTTTGCCTTCAGAATGCATATTCTCTCCTTTAAAACTAACTAGGATATCATACAAAATACTGCAGTTGTTCCAAGAGACGTACCTTTTGTGTGATAGATTAAACAAGCTTTTGTTATCAGACATCTTTTTCTATGTAATATTGTGATGGGGGCCTCCAAACTTTCTCTTTGTTCGGGAAGTGTTATCTGTCTAGCTCAAGTACAAAGAGATGCTAAAATATTTCATTGTAGTAGTAACTACTGAAAATGTGTTACATACCAGGAGTTCAGGTCCGTTGTCATCTAAACTGCTTAATGACAAGAGTGATGCATTACCGTGATTATAGCAATGCTGTTCTCCAAAAGGACTTACAACTAGATATATATGATCAGTAACTCAAAGGACTTACAACTAGATATATATGATCAGTAACTCTTTCTTTCAGGATGTTTCTTTTAAAGAAGCTGACTGTCATGGGAGAATTTTCTTGATAAACTAACTGCAAGATCTGCAGACTCTTCTATGGAATAAAAAGTGCTGTACTACTGTTTTAAAAATATAGCAATTCTGTGTTACTGTCTGAATTTAAAGAAAAAAAAAAAGAAAAAAGCCATCAGTGTATCATAGCATTTTCTGAGAAAATAAAATGGGGATGCTTCCAATAATTTTATGCAGATCTAGATTTATATTCAACATCTGACTTAATTGCATTCAGCTGAATTCATTTCCCTCAGAGATCAGTAACAACAGTCGCAAATGTTTCTAGGGGGATATACCAAGACCTAATCACCATCTGCAAGGATATCACAGATATAAAAATAAAACGTGTTGAGATGCAGGTGTGTTGATATTTAGCAATAAGAAAGCAATAATGGAGCAAGAGTAACAAAGCCCAATTTGTCTTTCCTCTATCAAAAATTATTTTGCTAAACCCCACTGAACTTGTAGACTTCACTTATGGCAGACTCACTGTTGGATGTATATCATTCTTCAGGAAGATGCATGACTTCTGTTGTATTTGTGTTCCTGAAGACAGCTTTGACAGCATCTGCAAAACCCAAACAACGCCTTGGTTTAGCTAGCTAACTAGTGAAAAGTTTTTAAGGAAAGGAAAGAGTAAGTGTTAGATGATCTCAGTTAAAAAGCAAAACAGCAGGCTCCTGAAGTGGGCTACAAAGAAGACAACCAGTCCATTCATTGAGAATGCATGCAAGAGTTTATTTTGTCAGTTCCCAGAACAGGATCGGTGGTTGTGAGGAGTAAAGTTCCAAAAGAGAAGATTGAGATAGCAAAAAAAAAACACCCAATAACCAAAAAACCACCACCACCAACAAAACAAAACAAACAAAAAAACCCTAACCCTTAAAAATTCAGGATTAAGGAATACTACGCCACAAATGTTCTTCTTAAGCATTTAATGGTTTTGGAATGTATTTACGCTTGAGTCGGTTGTCTGGATTTTTATCAGTAATGAAGAATTCTATCAGTCTGCAGGATTTTACGATTTTCCCACTTTTTAGTTATTCCAGTGGTGATTTTTTTTTTTACTGCTATAATGAGTGGTTTTTTTCCTTTGTTTGCTTATTTATTTTACTAATTGGCATTTTTAATGCACAATGTTAAGAAAAATAATTATGAGAATAATTATTTAACCAGTTTATGTGCATCTTAAAGAATACATTGTCTCATGAAACTGTGTGTTCAAACTTAATACATTAATACTTTAATAACATGCAAATGTTTTATGCCGTTTTCGTGGGTGCTGTGGCTTTTTTCTTGCTGTTCAAGAAACAAATAGACACATTAGAACTGTAGGATATGCTTAAGGAATGTGAGATAGGATGACTGATAGCATAGCAAATCCTTGGCAAATACTGCTTATGGCTTGCGTCAAAGAGTACCAGTTCACTAGCCTTGGATTAGTGGTTTGCCAAATTTGTATGTGTAACAATAAGATAACTTTTTAAATCACTGTGAAATCAAAGTGTTGAGAGACATGACCAGTGTTTCTTGTGGTTATAGAACTGTTGTATTAGGTATAGAAGCTTGTTTTTTTGATTCAGATAAGCTGAATGCTGTGGTTTTCTTTCAGTAAGGTGAACTTCTAAGCATTGTAGCATTTCTGAGAGCTGATGAAATCATTATTGTGACTAAAATCAAGAAATAAGATATAGCCAGGCAAATTCCTGAGTTAACAACTGTAAGAATTCCCATCATTTGACTTGCAATAGTTTTGCGTATTTTTGCAGTATGTTTTAAATTGCATTTGCATTCTTTCAATACTGTATTGGCTATCATTGTAGGATAAATTAATATGTAGGCAGTCTGAAAATGGCTGTTGCCTTACGAATAATAACATAAATAGCTATAAAGGCTTTCAAGGCAAAGTCAGGCTTTTTGAGAGAAAGAGATACTCCTCAAAATACAGAATCAAATGTCTGTCTGGCTCATGAGCTCAACTTAGGAGGAGTCTTGTTCAAGTTTGCCTGTTGTGCCATTAGAATGATTTATTTACACTTAAGACAGCTAGTATTAACTTTTAGCTTTCTCAGTTTTCATGGTCTCTGAGTTCTGTTAATTCTGTAAAGCAGTTGTTCTCAAACTAATCTCCCAACAGACACATTTCTCCTCCTTTCCAAGTTGTTCTCCCCATCCTTTCCCTGGAATGTTCTCAGCCCTACAGTATTTCTGAGCTCTTCTGCTTACACCCCCAGCTTTGCTCTTCATAGCGCACTATGCTTCCCCACCCAGATATCCTGTCCAGGTTATTTCAAGGTTGGAGAAGTTTTTTCCTGCATAGTACTATGATTTGTCTTTGATCTATTCTTACAATTATGCTGCAGCTTCCTGTCTAATCCATTTTCTGTGGAGGGTTTTGGGTGAATATGACTTGACATTATACTTACGAAGAGATTTGGCAGCAAGCACCACTGTAAACTGATTTTTAGGTAGGAGAAACAACTATGAAAATATAACCATTTTAGAAAAAAAAAAACTGTCATAGCAGGTTTGCATTATAAGCAAGCATTCTTTGAGAAGTTGGTACTCTTCTGCATTACCTTGTGTAAGAAAGTCTCTGTTGTTAGAGTTTTCGGTAAACAATTATTTCTTGAAGGTCTTCAACTGGAGTAAAAGGCACAGCAAAGATTCCAATAACTTTCAGTCATATCTGTGTATTTGATATAATAAGCAGACTTTCAAGACACAACGTTCCACTCTCAATCGCAAGAGAAATGATCTTTGATTTTGAAAAATTCCCCCAGTGAAAAGTCTCTTGGCGTTTAGATAATTTTTCTATCTTTTGCGGGCTAAATCATTAAATCATTAACTTTATTACTTATCAAACCTTCTAGGTATAATCACCAAGTCATATAATCATATATCTAGATTATGGTATTTACACAGTCAGTGTATGTTGCTTATTGTTTTGCTTTCATACGAGGAAGATGTTTCCATCAGTCTAATTTTGAGCTCTAAAATAGTTAACTACACTGACTTATTTTATACTTTTACTATACTAGACTTCACAAAATGAACTAAGGTTTGCACTTAAAGGAACCCCTTGTTCATCTCTTAGACTAGAAAAGAAAAATACTTGAAGACTAGTAGCTTGGTAAAACCGAATTAACCAAATAATTACTATGTTAAAACAAAAGAAAAGTCATTGGAGTCGTTTACATTGAGGTTAATTATGAACATAAACCATTTTTTGGTTTTGTGTAATGATGCAATGTGACAAACTAGTTATTTTCCAACTTTACAGCATAAAACTTCACCTGTTCAGTTTTTCTGCTTTGGTCTATATGCAAGTCTAGAGCTAGAGTTTAGAGTCTTTGTAGGATTTAAGCTTTGGTGCATTATGGGAATCTATGCCAATTTCAGAATAGTGAAGGAAATGGATAGTTGTATTATATAAAATCTAGGCAACACACCCCAAGGCTCCTTTCTGTCTTATAGTTGCTCCTTTTTTTTTTTTTTTTTTTTTCTCATATATGTGTATTTTCATTCAGACCTGAAAGTAAGTCTGTGTATTATTCGCATCTTTTACAGGTTCTCATTACAGGGAAAAATCTAGCTTACAAGGGCTGCTTGAATAAAAATCTTTTTGTACATATACAATCCCAATGTAATGATGATTATTTACAGAACAGGGATTTAACAAAATGTACTTATTGGGTTGTTTCTATAACTAGTTGTCTCTATGACTAGTTGCTTTAATCTGGTCCAGGTAAAACTCTGTGAATATAACTAGCATTGTCATTTCAGAAGGTATGGTAAGCTAAAGAAAGGGTGGGTTTATCCACTCTCAAGATGTTTGAGGTGTAGACTTTAGTTGCAACTCTTTGATTTCACCACCCTGTGTGTCTTACGCTGGTTAGTCAAATTAATTTGTATCTGGAGATATTATTGGCTAGATAAGGCTTAGCTTGGCTGCTTAGATGTGTGTTCACTGCTCACTGTATCAGTGGTTTGCATGTCAAAACCTTCAGCGTGTATCAGAAAAGATTTTAATAAAGTCTGATGTTTCACAGTGTGAAGAAAAGTAAGCAACAAACTGAGAATTTACCTAAGTATTGCTTAAAATTTGGTTAAAGTTTATGAAGTTCTGTTTTAAAGAAATTATTTTATTTATTCATAGTATATGCGGTAAAATTTATGTGTAAAGTATCTATGTTTTGTTTTGTTTCAGAGTGATCTGGTTGAATGTACAATATTATAACCCATTCGAGTTTCTCACATATTTTCTACATATTGTCTGTAAAGGAAGCAGCTCACACTTGTGAGAGAAAACATGGAGCAAAACTGCTGTATCTGCCAGAAATTCTTCTGTGGCGATTACAGTAGGAACAATTAGATTCTTATTTTTTTTCAAGTGAAATCACTTAATTGACATTAGAAAATTGACTTTCTCTTTTGTTTTTTAAACTTGGGCATATGTTTTAAATGGCAACTGACTGCTGTAAACTTCAGCTGAATAGGGTTTTGACTGGACTTCGAATAAGAGCAACTTAGCTTAATCAGTACTCCATAGGGTCCCAGAATGGCTTGTGTTTGGAAGGGAGCTTAAAGATCGTCTAATTCCAACCCCCCTGCTTTGGGCAGGGTTGCCACTCACTACATCAGACTGCTAGGGGCCCCATTCAACCTGGCCATGTGGATGCCCCATATCTGGAGATGCTTACCTTCTCTGGGCAACCTGTTCTGGCACCTCACCACTCTCTTAGGTAGCAATGAGGTCTCCCCACAGCCTTCTCTTCTCTTCTCTAGGCTGAACAAGCCCAGCTCCCTCTGCATGTCTTTGTAGGAGAGTTACACCAGCCCTCTGATCACAGAACCATAGAATCATAGAACGGTTTGAGTTGGATGGGACCTTTAAGATCATAGAATCATAGAATCACAAAGTTGGAAAGGACCTACAAGATCATCTAGTCCAACCGTCCTCCTATCACCATTACTACCCACCAAGATACTAAGCCATTAGCATTATCCACGCCTTTCCCCCCGCTACACATTCAAAATGTTTTTCCTAAGAATGTTTACAACTGCCTAGGGAAAGACGCAATGACAATGTCTGAAACAAGTCTTGAAACCATCAGTGCTAAGCTGCATTTCACTTCCAACAATTAGCCATTACAGTATCTGAAACAGTGTCCAAAATAAATAGCTGAAGATGAAGCATCAGAATGCTACCGTCTTTGCTACTGCTGTGGCCCCCTTAAATTTTCGTGATTTTCAACCTTTACTCTTCAGATTCTCCAGGCCTACGGATATCATCAATCTTCAGAATCATTCTCACTCTGCTCTAGGGAGGGACACCTCCTGCTAGACTAGGTTGCTCAAAGCCCCATCTAGACTGGCCTTGAATGCTTCCAGGGAGGGGGGCATCCACAGTCTCACTGGGTAACCTGTCAGTGTCTCATCACCCTCACAGTAAAGAATTTCTTCCTAATAGTCTAAATCTACCTCCTTCCAGTTTAAAATCATTTCCTCTTGTCCCGTTGCTACGTACCCTTCTAAAAAATCCCTCCCCGTCTTTCCTGTAGGGCCCCTTCAGGTACTGGCAGGCTGCTATAAGGTCCTTCTGGAGGCTTCTCTTCTCTAGGCTGAAAAGCCCCGGCTCTCTCAGCCTGTCCTCATAGGGGAGGTGCTCCAGCCCTCTGATCTTCTTTGTAGCTCTTCTCTGGACCTGCTCCAGACATGAATGCATTACTCCAGATGGATTCACATGTGCCCACTTTTCAATCCTGTCCAGGTCTTTTTGGATGGCCTCCCTTCCTTCTGTTGTATCAGCTGCACCACTCAGCTTGGTGTCACCAATAAACCTGCTGAGGGTATGCTCAATCCAGCTGTCCTGGTCACTGATAAAGAGGTATAAGAGCACTGGTACTAGGACAAAGGTGGCACCACTTATTACAGGCCCCTATCTGGACATGGATACGTTGACCACAATATGCTGGCTGTGACCATCCAACCAACTTAGTCTTTCACATAAGGAACTTGCAGTGATCTATGAATGATGCTATAGATGGAGAATCTTAAAAATTAAGAAAATTATGCTTTTAGGCAAGTATACTGTATAAATCTGTTAAGTAACCACAAATATAGGACTAAAACTGTCAACCCTGACTACAGTTAGGCTCTATCTCACGCTTCTCCATGTGTATATGTGTCTCATTCTTCTTAAGAACAATGTTGTAATGCTTTGAAAATCCTGATCCTATGTATGGCTAGTTAACCTGTATGTTGACCAGTCAACTCTTGGGGAGTAGAGTCTTGCAGCCAAGTGGGAGGCTACAGCGCTGTGTCTTTCCTTGTGTATTGTGTCAGTGGATTAGTACAGTGTCCACAGCCGGACAATTTATCTGCAGCACGAAACTTTGCATGCAGTTTTACTGTCTAGACTTATTTTAAAATAACAGTAGGTTAATCGTTTACCCTGCAGGGAACATTATTTTAGAGGTTTCTTCATGTTCAGTCAAATGGTAAAACCTTTAAATCTTCCTAAGGTACCCCTATGTGCTCTGGATTAAAGCTTATATCAAAGTGAGGTTGAATGTATACTTACTGTCATACTCAGCTACCCTGTGATACCTGAGAAACCTATATATAAAGGACATATATACTAATGAAGTTATAGTATCACAAATCTGCAAGGGCTGCTCCAAACGTAATGCCTCCTATTTTATTATGTTGGCTCACAATGTCAGAGGTGGACGTTGGTGGTATGGCAGTAGAGGTTGAACCTTCCCTCCAATATTCTGTTACATTTTGTTGCCGTGTGACAGATGGCAGCAGAGGGGCAGTCTGGCAAAATGGCATCTGCTGTAGAAGTGCGTATGAAGCAAAGGTATGTAGCTGAATTCCTCTCTGCAGAAGAATTGCACTCACTGACATTCGTTGACGCTTGCTGAACATTTATGGAGAGCAAACAGTGGGTGTGAGCACAGTGAGGTGGTGGGTGGTGTGTTTCAGCAGTGGTGGCAATGACAGTGGGTCACCTCTACGGATGCAAATGTTTATTAGTGTGGCATGCAGGCTCTTGTTCATGGCTGGTGAAAATGCATAGCTAATGGCGGTGACTATGTTGAAGAATAATGTTCTGTAGCTGAGAATTGGCTCTTTGAATTAGTGTTATTGTGCTCTTTGTTTGTTCTATGGAAATAAATAGGAGACATTACTTCTGGAACGACGTATGTACATTTGGTCTTCAGATTCATTTCTACAAAGGAAAATAACAGTGTATATGCAAAATATGAAACTAATCCTTTTTCAGTTAAAAAGTTAAAATATTGAATTAAGTAATTCTCATATCTGTTTTAGATGACACAATTAATGTGAAGAATTTACATGATTTAAGATCCCTTTCTGAGAATACTGGTTCAGTTCTGTTGGGGCAGTTACAGCAATGTTTGCTGGTCATAGGAAGATGAATTACTAGTACTATACTTCTACTGAAGTTGTTTCTTCAGACCTCAAATGCACAGAATGTTAAGCAAAAGCCACTAGTGAATATTAAAACTCTGGCTATAGAATCACTCTTCAGTGTGTTACAGACTAGACCACCTGTACTTTCAAACATCTTTTTTCCTTTTTAACACATAAGTGTAGAAGTTTTCTTGTTGCTTCAGTTCTCCCTGTTTTTGCACCAAGAATTCTGACACGCAGTCTTACTTGAAGCCATTAATTCTTAGTTGGATAATGCCACTTTAACAAAGTTTCTGTCGAGATTTTTTTCATGTAGATATGACTCTTGTGTATTCTTTTACTAATCATAAAGGCTGCTTTGAAATTGACTGGACTTAATAGGCCAAGCAGTCTTTGCATTGGAGGAGATAGTTTTATTGTCTGCTGAAAAAACAGTTTTACGTGGAAATTACATAAAGAATGAGGGTTGGAAAATGTTAAGGCTACGGTACGAAGTGAAACATACCTGTGGGAGCCAGGGACGGAATACCAGCCACTTTTAATTTCCTGACTTCCATTAGTTTGTATTTCAATCTCCTTATTTAAATGCTCCTTTTGCATGCTTTTTTTTTGTAGTTTATTTGGAGAAATATTATTAGCCAGTTTCTAAGCAACTGTATGCTGACATTAGTTAACCATGTCCTTTACTTTTTGTGCAACTCAAGATTCTTGTGTTTATGTTGTCTTACTTTTCATGGCTTGTTGTGTAATTAGGACAACCTGGCTTGACTGTTTTTGATGCTTTGTACATATTAAGTTTCATTGCCCAGTATGTGGGAATGTAGACAGCATTTACCAGCTCATTAACCTCTTTAAATTGACTGAAGAATGGATTATTTCCTGTCACCACCACAGGTTGGTGGATAGATTACACTCCAATGGACTCTTGCTAGTATATTTGAAAAATGTTAAACTACCATAGCATTGACTGACTGGCATGATTATTCTAATTTGCATATTTTGGGGGTGAAAATTTCCTGATTAGACAACAGGTTAATGTTGTTACTGTTTGAAGTCAGCAAAGGCAAATGTTAAAAACAAAAACAAAAAACAAACAAAACCCTCTAGTTGATCCAGTTCCTCTGCAAAATGTTAATTTTTAATACAAACATAGCACAATTTCAGGACCCTGTTTGTGAAGACTAACGTGTGTTTTGGCCAGGGTGAAATACATACTACTGTTCAGTCTCGCCAATGTACTTCACAACGTCTAAGTATCTGTTCTTGACCTGCTCTTAGGAACCAACGAGTTCAGGAGGGATGGCTTTTGTTTCTCTGAGTCTCAGTACCTTACCCTCCACAAAAACCAAATGAATCTGAGAGAAGAAATTCACTGACCTTATTTATTTAACAGTGGATTCTGACAAGTGTTGGTTCCATTGTTCTCTAACAGACTAGAGATGTCACACTCATGTATTCACAGAATTTTGTTAAGGAGGTGATTTGGCTGTTCAGCTGATCATTTCCACTCAAGAATAATACAGCATGAGAAAGAACTGGACTAGATGGCCTTCAGAGGTCCCTTCCAACTCTGAGGATTCTATGATTCTATGAATTAGAAGACTGTGGTTCAATTAACCACAACTGAATACTAAAACAGATGTTTTTTTGTTCTACCTGAGTAATTACCACAAGAACAGCTATCTTGGTGTTGATTTCTGTTAGTTTAGAAGGCAGATTCAGTTGGTTGGTTCCAGACTGTTGCCCCAAGTCTTGTTAAGTCTATAAAGATTCTTGGCAAAATAAGTCCTGACTAGTAAAGACTATTGTGAGAGTTGATGCTAATACTGTGACAGACGAATATTACTTCCCTATGCATGCACATATATGCAGCACATATACGAAACTTACTTACAAGTAGCTGAATACTGAGAGATATAATGAGAACTGAAATTGGCAGACTACAAAGTCTTATCTGCTGGCTAACACCATTCAAGCTCTGTAAGACTGTAATGAAAAACATGAGTCAACTATATGACTAACTTGGAAGACATTCCAAATTAATCACGAGGTCTCAATATTAAATATAGTTTAAGATTACAGAATGCATCAAGAAGAGATGATTCTACATCAAACACTATATAAATGAAATAATGTGGAAAATTATGAGACATTTAATAGCTTTGTTACAAATAATAAGACTTTTGCCATCCAGAATTCTTACTTGGAGGAATATCTTTGGTTTGTTTGTGTTACTGAAAGCCATACTAGCCATACTGAAAACACAAACTTGAAGCTAATTTTTAAAGGTGCTCCTCAAAGTGCCTTGCGGGAAAGAAACTTAGATTTTCTTTTACTGGGTGCTATGTGAGTAAATGCTTTATTTTATTTTATACCAAATATAATGCATCTTTCATATGATATATAAAAAGCATTATGTTTGTATTTATATCTTAATTCTGTTTTGAATTCTAGATGTTGCATTCAGTAACTTCTGTTTTTCCACTGTTTTAGTACAACTGCTGAATTTAACCATTATCTGTCTCAAACTGTCCATGTATTATTATTTAAAGTTTATTTATCTCTGAATAATATTAGAAATATTTTTCCCCCCTTCTGGCTTGCTAGGGAATTTTTCACCTGTGCAAGCTGATGGGGCAGATGGCTATGACTTTCATGAATCCCTTAATTATATTTTACATATCAGTATTATTTGAAAATTCTTAATCCTTCTTTTGTAACTTTGTGTTTAATATGCTCTGTCATATTATACATCACCTCATTTATTTTTATTTCCTGTTCCTGAATCCAGGGTTGGGAAGAAACTGTGGATACTGCCATTTCTTTCTTGCTAAGAACTTGCTTGTCAAAGAGCTCTAAGGAACAAGCCCTGTCTCTTAGCAGCCAGTTAAGCATGCCCAAAGATACTAGCAGACTTAAGAAGAATATCAGCCTATTCTGTGATAGATTGGCGAAAGGTGGTCGCCTTTCTTTAAGCACCGAAACAGCCACTCAGCAAGCCACTGTTGTGCCAGGTAAGACATGAACTTTATGTTCATAATTTAGAACATGTATTTGTATATAAAAAATTAAAAATGATGAATACTTGATTATGTTTGGAGCTTAATTTTTGCTGGTTGTGGAAACCAAACACTGGTTGTGTTGCAGACTAATAGCATGAGCTAGATAAAACTTCGGTTTAAGATTATATTATTATCCCAGTTTGATCACTTATAACTCTTCCTAGAGCACATGCATAGTTATGGAGCAAATGGTCGTTTTGATACTCTAAATACTTTATCAGTTTTTTATTTTTAAACTTTCCAATTGACTTTAACATGTGCATTTCTAACATATGTGATGAAAAAGTGGGGACTGAGAAATCCCATTTTCTTGATAAATCCTAGTTTTTTGATTGAGAATTTATTTTAGTAGTATTAGGAACTTTGTGACATGCATATGTCAAAATACAAAGTAGTCAATATAAAAACGTGCAAGTTTAGGAGGTGGCAGTTGGGTAGACGATGCATGAAGTTAAAGATCAAACTAATCTTGATGTATATTTCTAAATTAGAAAAGGAATTTAGAGAAGATTTCAGTGTTGTTTAAAATGAAAATCTTGGAGTTACATTTTTAAACAACATTTAAAAAAAAATGTTATTCATTTCCATTTTTTAAGATACTACTTTTTAGTTAACACCAGGAGGAAAATTACTTTTGCTCTACTTTTTAGTAGATTCTGAAAGATAGCATCTTTTGTTAGGCTGCAAGACATTTTCTTCCTGCCTCTTTTCTCTTAATAAACACCAGATACTCCCGCTGACTAGGCTACATGGTATTTTTCCAGCTTCCAGCTCTGTGTTTAGGTAGGAAGCTCATTCAGCTTCATAGTCTCCTAAAGCACATAATGTCACTATGTTCTTTGGCCTCAATGACCTCCTTCACCTACAGCAGTGATTGTCCCATTCTACTCTGCCCTTGGGAGGCCCCATGTCGGGTACTGCGTTTAAGGCCCAGTGTCCCTAGAACACAAAAGATGTGAACTGTTGGAGTGGGTCCAGAGGAGGACCAAGAGAAAGATCAGTGGGCTGGAGCACCTCTCCTACGAAGACAGGCTGAGGGAGTTGGGCTTGTTTAGTCTGGAGAAGGCTCAGGGGAGATCTCATTACAACCTCCCAGTATTTAAAGGGAGATTATAAATAAGATGGAGACCAACTTTTCATATGTGCAGATCAGGGGGAATGGTTTTAAACTAAAAGAGGGGAGATTTAGGCTAGATGTTAGAAGAAAATTTTTTACTCATAGCATGGAGAGGCACATTAACAGGTTGCTCAGGGAAGCTGTGGATGCCCCATCCCTGGAGGCATTCAAAGCCAGGTTGAATGGGGCCCTGGACAGTCTGATCTAGTGGGTGGCAGCCCTGCCCGTGGCAGGGGGTTGGAACTAGATGATCTTTAAGGTTCCTTCCAATCCAAGCCATTCTATATTACAAGTCAGTAACTTGATCCTATTAAAGTAAAATTCTGGCTTTGGGATGTAGTTATATAACTTTAATGGTTCCTGTTCTTTGTGAGGAAGATTTGGTTGAAATGACTGAGAAACATGATTTAAGAAAAACTTAGATGAGTAGAATTCAGGGAAGAGCATAAAAATTGTAATTAGTTGGAGTTGTTTTGTTTTGTTTTTTTTTAATTATTTCTATTTAGGGGATTAGGAAAGGTTGAAGAGGGGCATGATAGCTTTCCAGTATGCAAAATGTTCTTATAAGCATTGTCAACTTCTTATAAGTTGATCAGAATAATTGGCTAAATGTGATCATAAGTAACTGGAAGACACATCAGCCTGTATCAAACACTGTGTTGCCTTTGGCAATAAATAGACATCTGAATGAGGGGAAGAGTGAGGGTCTTGGGGAATGGTGCCAATCGACATGTGGGTCAAAGCCAGGGGAGTTTGGAGGGAAGGTATTGTCGACCACCCAGACTGTCATGTATTGAATTTAATGAGCGTGAGAATTCATAGCGTAAGTCCTGCTTACCTGCAGCAAATTAATTCTATAGATTTTAGAGGTCTCTTATGATGCCCATGTATTTTTCAAGATTGTTTTGAGAACCTTAAGATATGTCAGCTGTGGGTGTTTGGAGAGTTCTTTAAGTCTGTGTCTGATTGGAGCTCTCTTTGCAGTATTTGCCTCACCCATATTTGTGTACCTCACAACTACTTTTCAGTTTGAATGTGATCCTGTTTTTCCTCTAGTAGTTTCTGTTGTATCAGTTCAGTACTTTGTCCAAGAAAGGATTTTTATTTTTAAACTGGGGCATTATTTTTCTTTAAACAATCACTTTTCCTCTCCTTTATTTTATTTTGTTTTTTATTTTATTTTTTAATTATTTAATTTTCCTAAGTGGAGTTCAGTCATTTTTTTTCTCTGTTTCGGTTTGCCTGGGGGGGATCTTTGCATTGTTCTTTAGCAGGATTTACTTATTTAGATTAATATAATAGAAGCACCGGAAAAACTGTTAATTAAAATTAAAATCAGTTACTGAGTACATCATCAATGAAATCTGTGGAATGCCAGTGATGGTTGTTTCCTCAGGTTGACTGAATCTTCAGAACTGAAATGATAAGGAAATGTTGGAATATTTTGCATTCAGGAAGTAGGATTTGCAAATAGTATTCTGTTAGTGTACTATTCTAGATTTATATGAAGGTAGAGCTAGAAAATATACCAGCTGCCCATCTAGTTCTCTCTTCTGTGTTGCAATGGAGTAAAAGTATCCAGAGTATCCTTTATAGAAGTTTATTTGAACTCATAAACACCTTGTACAAGTTTGAAAAATCTCCTTGATAGCCTATGTGATTGTTTAATTGTCCTTGTAGGAAGACTTTCATAGTATTTTAATTACACTGTCTTTTCTACAGATCAAACTGTTTCTTGAGAATATTGAAGGTAGAAGTGGCAATTAATGATGTCATTTATTATCTTTTAAGCTTTGGAATGGTATTACTATATCCCTTCAGAAACTTTTCTTTCATACTAATTGTGACCAAATTCAGTCTATCTTTTTTTTCTTTGGATGATTTTCCATTCTTTTTGTTTTCAAACTGGAATACTCTTCCATCGGTCTATATCTCTCTTAAAGTAATATATGCTGCTATACTCTGCTCCAACTCTATTTCCAGACACTTTTCCTGCATATTAATTGCCTAAACAACTATTTCCCATCTGCTCTTGGTGTTATATCCTTGACTTTGCATTTCATTTTCATAGCATTTTTTAGACTTGTTTTCACAACATTTGTTTAACTTATCAAGTTGATTATAATTTTATTCTGCAAGGAGCTTATAAATGTTTGATATGGTGTTAACTGCTTTCTGTAATCATGATTCTATCATTCAGGTTATGAATGGGTAAGTGCTAACTTTAAATACACTGCTTTTTTTTTTTTTTTTTTTTAACATGTTACATATGCATACGCTCCCAGAATGTATTTAAAGTCATTTCTTGGAAGACAAAAGCTTCCCTTTTGTTTTTTTTTCTCTTTTTTCTTTTTTTTCCTGAAGGTTGTAAAAAAGGTCTTTTCAAACTCCCGTAGTATTGTTTATGAGTGATATTCACTCATTTTGAAGCTATGTTCTTAACTGGAAAAGTGGGATGCAGTGACATATGTCATATTCCTTAAGAAACCCTCTGTTGATGTGCTACTACACATGAGGAGAATATCAGTTGAATATTGGTCGTACTGATTGATGGAACTTGTAGTCCACTGAGGTCGGTGGAAACTTTGACATTATCCAAATTAGATCCAGCATTTTACTCATTATTTCCATAATGCTTCTTGCCTGTTTCCACTATTTCATCATGCAGGGGTAATATTTATGAAAGTGCTTTGGGAGTTACCTAGAACACATTTGTATCTACCTGTGATCTCAGGAATCTAACCTTAATAGAAGTGCCTATTTCTCATTGAAAGTCAGTTTGTTGAGGACTTCTTTTCCTTAAATGTGCCCAGAGATCTTGCAGACACACTTAGAAATCATTACATGTCAATCCATTTGTATTGGTTCATTTGAAAAAGCACTTGAACATGAAATTGACATTAAGTCACTTTAAATGTTGCGAAGAAGATTATAACTCATCTTTTCTAGCTTCCTTAAAATCATATAAGTTGGTAAATTTAGTGTCTTGGGAGGCTGATTCCCCCAGGAATTGGGACATTTATAAAGAGTGAAAAATTAAAATCGATGATACTGAAAGACTGAATTAAAATCAGTGATATTGAAAGACTGAATTCTGCATTCAAATAGAAAGATGGTATATTTCTTACATTTGTTGGCTATATAGATTTTTTTTTTTTTGGTTGAAATGAATGTCTGAATGTGACTATCACTAAAATATCACGTGCATTACCCTTCATTCTCTAAACACTCAAATCTTTCACATGCAAGCGTATCTTATCTGAAAATCAACGTATGTTTGCATTGTAACAATTATGTATTTTTTGCTCTTTTTTTTTTTGCCAAGATTTCTCTGTAAGGAGAAGCTGTATATTTCAGCAGTTCTACTAGGGTTTGCTTCTCTACCTATCAAAGATCATTTGCTTGCAAACTAAAACAGGCCAGTCATCACTGTGTTAATTTTTTAAACTTCTCTTACTTCTCTGCCTTAATAAAGGCAAACAGAAACGTTGGGTAAAATGTGTACTTTCTATCTACTCTGTGTAGGTCTTCCTTCTAGTAAGGCTCCTTGTTACCAGTGTGGCTCTTCTTTGTTCAGGCTCTTTTCCTAAATTATCATAATTTCTTTTTTTTTTTTTTTTTTTTTTTTTTTAATTTTTCTGCTCTGCATTACACTTCATTGCTTTCCTTCCCGTACTATAACCTTTGATGTCCGTGCAACTATATACACAGTTCCTGTGATAGTCACTGTGATAGTCAAAGCAAGTAACTATACTCCCTCAGGTGGCTCATGATAAATACCTTTGATGGTGTGAGGTAGCAATAAAGGGATAGGAAGACCATTTTCTTGGTTAACTGTCAGTCTCGGTGGCCCAAAGCAGTTACTGTAGAGAAAACACTGAGGTACTAACATGGGTCTGTCGGGCAATGAAATTACGGGAAGGTTTGACAAAGGCATAACAGACTAAATCTTTAAACAGCACGATCACGATCATTCTGTGCTTCTGTATCCAATTCGTGCAGTTCTGCATGGTTCAGCTGTTGAGCTCATAACATTCTGCTCTCCTAATTGCAGTGCCGGTAATCACATAAGAATCACAGTAAGAACAATGTTGCCATAACTCTTAGCAGCCCATAGCATTGCCATGTACTTCTGCTGTATTGTGTCATGCCAGCTAATAACGAGACTTGATATGGCGTAAAATGCAACATGATACAGTGGTGCAAGTTTAGTGTGACTTCTAGTTCTCTACTGTTAAAACATTTTGGAAGGAATTTATCGGCTGTTCATGATGAATACTTCTATCTTAATTTAAAAGCCTAGAAATAAGCAAATAGTAATATTGGACATTTAAAACTAATTATTTGGGATCTATTTTTGAGAGTCAAATATGTCCCTTGCTTCATAAAGCTGATTTAATGAAAAGGAAGGGGAGTAGCAAGTCATCAGGGAGAATTTTGGGAGTACTTACAGCAACGAGATTTTCTGGTTGCTCAAGAAAAGCTTAAGAACGGCTTGGTGGAGCCAGAAACATTATTTGGCTCTCTGATGTGGTATGTTACTCCCTGTAATTAATTTCCATTGTAACTTCGCTCTTTAAAACTTTTATTTCCATTGTTTTAGTAACTTTGGTAATTTAATTCTATGAAATGGAAAACTGAACCATACAGAAGTTAAGTGGCACACCCAAGGTCATGCCATGAGCCAGTAACATCTGTATTAGTAGAATTCAAGCATAATGCCTTTCAGCCTTGTGCTGTAGCACCTACCTACATTTGTTTTTAGGTGTTTTATTACTAAAAGACAAGTTACAGATTACTCGATATTCATAAGCCAGTTTACCTTGCAGGCTATACTTACATCATTCTGTACAATCTAGGAAATTGGATAGTAGGCAAGGGAAGAGAATGAGGAAGAATGTATGATATGGTCTTCAATTTAGTCTAATTTAATCATGCTGGTTGACTGAGATAATTGATCTTTTCAAGTTGTTACAGAGGTTGCATAAATAATGTTAAAACATTGAAATTATTTTTAAAATTGATTTTTCTTTTAGTATGAAAAGAAGCAAAATAAGATGGAAGGGGATAGCAAGACAGATTCTTGTATGCAGGGTTGTGAAAAATTTTTATTATATTGTTGGGAAATCTCCCCTCTTTAATTGATATTTCAGCTGGCAAAGACCACAGAATGAAGGAGTACAAAGATTAAGAAGGCTAAAGCAACAACATTAAAAAAAAAAAAAAGAATAATTTAAAGAGGAAAATGTCATACATAATGAATAAAAAAGAAATCCCGCTTGAGATTTGGGATTCATTCATTTGTTATACTATGAAATTTTGTTGGCAATGTTGCAATTCCAGCTTGCCTCATCTAAGTACAGCTCGGATCAACACATTAGTGCCTTGGGTGTGTATAGTCCTACTGCTGACTCTCTGCATTGAAATCCATTAAATTTTAATATGTCCTACTTAACTATAAGTGGTCACAAAAGATTCGTAATATTGAGGTAAGCTTTTGGTGAAAAAAATTGTCAGTTGAAATCATTTTCCCTAGTGATCACATTTGTCATTGTACTTTATATTCTGTATGCTTTGTCCTTGAGAGACCATAAGCAGAATTAAACTTCTGAAATCTGCTCTAAGTAGTTAAATGCTCAAAGATACAGAAAAGCCGTGTGTTGCTAAAATAGGAAGTCTGCAGCCTCTGGCCTTTCATTTCAGAAGATTCAACACTAGTAAGTAAAACAAACAAACAAAAAGCCCTAGGTAGTTATTTTAAAAAGCTGTAACATGATGTGATCTATTTTTAAATAAAGCCTAATACTAATAATATAATATAATCCTTTTATTTAATGTGTGCTATTATTGTGGAATCTGTCTTATATGTCCAGCCATAGTATGGATTTCTGCTTGACACATTTGCCTTGGCTCCTTCAAGTATTATATTTCTGTGGTGTTTCGAGGACCTGTATCATACAGCGGATGCTTCAGTGTTCACACGTGAGCTGTAGGCATTAATAATCATGATTAGCTCTGTCATTTAGATACTGATACTTCTCTTTTTCAGTCCCTATCTAGACAAGACTACCACAAAATTGTACTAGATGTCTACTTTTTGTCAGTACAGCCATGACAAAGGAGGTTCTTCCACAGAATGGCACCAGGAGAGATTCACAACAGAGGGATGAGGCACAGCATCATATATAACTCAAGCCAGAATATGTCAAGGTTAATGGCTCATTCAGTTTCATCTGATTGGAAGTGACATCCTTTAGTCGGCAGAGATGTGCATCAGTTTTCGTCAGGCGATGCTGTGACCATTGTCTTAAGCACCACTGCTTGATCATTTTGCATTTGCTTCTTTTCTTTGTTTTCTGACACATTCAGTTTGAGTAAACCTGATTCTTCTCTTCTGTTGTCATAAATTAGATAAATATTAACTGAAATTGGTAGTATTACATAATTCTAAGCTGTTCAGAGCAAGTGTGCCCAGAGTGAGATAGTTTATTTGCGTGACTATTTTTTATCACTAAACTTGGTCTGCAGGTTTTGAAGGGATACTCTTAGTTCATGTTTTACTTGGTCCTGAATTTAAAAAAGCACTTGAGCTATAATGATATTAATGTTTTTCCTCTGTGTTCAGGTCTTTTTAGAATGAAATAAAAGTGTGTGTGATTGATTTTATCATTTTTTGTCATGCAGGGATTGTAACTAACGTGTACAAAGCTGTGGAAATCCATGGCAAATTAGTGGTGCAAGACTCTATGTACATCTCTAACACCAATTATATTGTATTTGATCTTCTACATTACCATAAAGGAGTCTAGCAATTTTAAACCCAGTGAAAATTACGTATTTTGTACACGCAGATCTGATTTTTCAATTACTTCGGACTCTTTCAGGGCCTAATCCAAATCCTGATGAAATCTCTGGGAGTTTTTCCATAGACTTCAGTAAGCTTTGGCTCAGGCCCCTGGTTTTCAATGTTTCAAATAGATTTGCCAAAAATCTGCAGAGAGCCAGGCGCTTGGAAAGTTTACCCTTGCAAAGTACAGCTGGTTTTGAGTTGCACACAGGAAAGTTCCCAATGGTTTTTTGAAACAGAAAAAAATAGTTTTAAAGGTCTTACAACTTTAGTAGGTAAAAGATTGTCTTTAATATTTAAGCCTTGTGTCTTAGTCTAAGCATGACAAATTCCATACTGGAAGGATTATTTTGGAGATGTATAAATACATGATAAGAAAGCTTAAAATGAGGATCTTATTGGAAGTTCAGCTAAAATTTCCTTGGGTTGTGAGTTTCAGAGAGTCAGGACTGTCTGTCCTAAATAAATGATGATTTTTTGCTATGATGGAAAACTACACTGCAATTAAAGAATAATTCCCTGAGGTTAACTACACCTCTTTGAGAGGGAGTGCTTGAGATTCAGAGAACATACAATGCAGCCAAATCCATCTGGCAGTGCAGGGTGGGTTTCATTGCATCTGGGAGTTTGGATCAGTGCACTCAGCTGTAGATGTAGTTGAAGAGGCTGGGTTTTAGAGCATGGGACGCAGCCTGTGCGTCTGCAAGCATACCCTTTCTTATCAAACCAGTGACGCTTTAAGGGAACATCATCTGTTATGGATGGCACTCAGTGAGGTGTACAATCTCTCTCAATTTCCCTTTTAATTTCTGAGTGATACCTCTAGCACAGATAGAATGCAGATCTGGCTGCAGTAAAGTTCCTCAGTAGTGACATTGTGAATTGTACCCCAAGACTTGATGACTTTTTCTCAGGGAGAAAAGAATTGACCTTGTCCTGAATCTGAATATCCAAGTGTTACAAAGTTGTGCATCATCTGTATTGAATTTTCAGTTTTTTTCTTAATTTTTAAAGAACTGTAGCATTTTTGAAGACCAGTCATATTTATGTCTGTATCACTTTGCTTTGTGAACAGTCAGCTGGTGAGAGTCTGCTCATGAAATTGGTATGGATGGTTCAGCCAGTGTTCATGGGGTAAGCCAAGGTTCATAAATTCACGTTTCCCTTGCCCCTGTGTTTATTCAGATTCACCTGGCTCTAACACTTTCATCTGGTATTTCAGCTGGAAAATGTAATGAAATCAAACATAAGGTGCTTCATAACACTGGCAAATGTGAAAATTCTTTGAAACAATTTCCTTTTTTCCTCTTGAATTGTTTCATTAACTGAACCACAAACAGTAGTAATTAGGGGAGATTAAGCAAAAATGAAAAACTACTTAAACTTGAATTGCAAAGATTGTTTTCATACAGTTGCGCTTTGAAACAAAGATTTAGTTCACCTTCTGCTAAAACACTAATAAAAGTAATACTTAGTTAAGTAGATAATGCAGAGTAGTTTCTTGTAGGGCTATATAAACCTCCAGCAAACTGGTAAAAAATGAAAACAAAAAAGCAGGCTTGATAAGTTACACATTATTAACATGGTAGGATGCATCTCTCTTGGGTATCTGCTGAGTGTTATAAGTATACAAGTACCACAGCAAAGTGCACTGCCAGTATCTCTCCATCTTTTAATGAAAGATGTACTTTAATTAATTCAGACTTTAACCAAAGCTTGCCTATTTTTCCCCTTCAGGAAAATTAGCTAACTGGAAATTGCAGTTATCACCCAAAGTAGGATTCCTTCGAAGTTGAGATATGATTAGTGGGTTGTTCCACTGTATTAATTGAGTTTCCATTTTAATGACATATTCAATGTAACAATAAGCAGCTGTGCCACACTGTAGATTTCAAAGAACATTTACTCAGCTCTTACATTTATCATTAGAGATCAAAGAGAGTGTCTGATGTATATGGTTGATGAAGGATGCCTCAATTCAAATGGATGACTGAACAGAAATAGTAGAACTAGTGGGTAATAAATATTATGACCACCGTTTTTTAATGTAAGTTATGTGGTGCTGAACTATATTTAATTTTATAGCTCTACTGAGAAATCTTTCATTATTACCTTAAAACTGAATCAGAGTACCGATAAGCATGTGTGCATTCTAGCACTTACTTCCAAATAAACTTTTCAGTCAAACCAGATATTTTCTAGTGAAAAGGATTGCTGGTGACATTCATAGAATGATAGAATTGCTCAGGTTGGAAAAGACCTTTAAGATCATCAAGTCCAACCGCAACTGAACCATACTACCCTAACAACCCTCTGCTGAATCATGTCACTGAGCACCACATCCACAGCAGCTTAGAAATAAGTGGATTCTTGAATTATATACTGGAACTTGTGGAGAATGTTGCAGAGTAAAGTCTGATTAATGATCTTAAAATCAATTTAAATATCTATGAATTGACTACTTCTGTTGGTCTTCACTTAAAATGGAGAGGATTCTTTGTAACCAAAATAGTGATTAGGTGCCCTAATGGTGTGCTGTCCCAGCATGCTTAAATGAAGTTGTAACCTGAAATTCTCATTAGAATGAGGCGATTGATAAAGCAGGCAGTAATGTTACAGCTGGGAGTTAATCAGGAGATTAAGGTAATGGAGTAAATTGATAGATATGTCAAGTCTGATTACTTTCTACTGTGAACTGCTGAGAAGAAGGAAATTCTATGCAGCAATATAAGATAGAGTCAAACGAGAATCTAGGATAAAATAATTAGATGTTCACACCTACCAAGGGCCACATTGCATGTTATAGATAGGATCATGGGAACATAGGAAAATCCAGTGAACTTTGAGCTAAAAGTTCTTCTGAAAGCAAGAAAAATTCTTATGGTGCCCATGGCAATAAGTAACTTTTAAACAACTGTTTTTCCCTAGAAAGGTACTATATTGACAAAATTAATTAGTTTGTGATATTCTCCAAGTCTGAGGAGAACAAATTAATTAATTTTGCTTGTCATGTTATTAGTTATTGAGAGAAAAGTGCTTGTTCTACAATCTTAAAACAATTTCACAAACATTTTTGCAAATAAACTACTGGTATCTTTCTGCCAAAAAAGAGCCTTTGTTTTAGGTCATTTTTGTAGCATATTAAAAGTAGAGTTTTATTCTAGTGTAATGTGAGATTGATTTTTATGTAGATAACTTGATTCCTCCTGGCTATTGAATCGCATATACATGAGGTCATTTTGGTTAATATAGTTACAGAGTGTATTACAAATGTGGTATAGAAATATATGTGGTGTTTAGTTATACTTTTCATGGTTAGACTACTCTTAATGTCGGTCCATGCTAAGTAGGAGATACTCCTTCAAGTATGCATTTTGTGGTTCACTGAGAAATAGGTAGCTTTCTGCAATGAGACTGCAAAACCAACAAAACACTTCAGTTCTTGGGTCAAGCATTTCCTAATGCAGGCTGGCCACTTCAGCGGGTGTGAATATCACTGGTTGGTAATGAGTAGTAAGGAAGTGATAATTATTCATTTGCAGATCAGCAGCAAGATTTCTATGCAGGAGAGCTTTGTTCTTTCTGCTAAGTTGAAAAAAAGATCTTTGTTGTGTATGCTTATGTTGTAATATTTTCAGCAAGTCAACAGTTTACCTTGGTAGAAGGAAAAAGGAATAATTATAGAGGTATATGCAATTAAGACTGTGCAAGATAGGTTCGATTAAGAAATTCTTGGTTAGCACGGCAGTCTTGTCCTTCTGAACAGTGAAATAATTGTCTTGATCAACAAGATAAGGGTGAAATCTTGGCCTCATTGAGGTCGCTGGGAGTTTTGCTATTGCCTTAATTTAGTTAGGATCTCATTTATTTCACAGTAGTGTATGTTATTGTTTTACTTATATTCATGTAGTAACCTCCACACTTAGCAGAATGCAACTGAAATAAACTTTTAAAAATACATTCAGAGTTGGAATTCAGTTCTTCAGGAAGGAGTTTCTTCAGTGCTTGGATAAAAAGGAAAGGAACAGGTAATAACTGTAATACATTGCAGTCTGGTTTTAGTAAAAAAGATAAGGCAAACACTGAATTAAGATCTGGAAGGAAAAAGAAATACAAAATTAGTGGTCTATAAAAGCCCATATTTTTTTCATGCAATTTTGGCAAAATTATGGGAATGCTGTCGTCTTATCTTCATGACAAGTACAGAGATAGAGTGATAAACAAAATATTAAAATTACATTAATTCATTCCCATTAATTTGTACTGAATACTGAGTAACAAATATTCAACATGTAGTACTAATGACTCTACCAAACCTTCTGCGAGGACTGACTTCAGCAGCTGCCAAAAAAGTGAATTTGAAATATATTTTCCTTATTATTTTCATTTTGATTAAAATCTTTAATTGAGGAGAAGCTAAGAATCACGGAGAAGAAAATGCAAACAATTTAAATTTAACTTGTTAATTACAATTGTAATTTTACTGTACAATTGCATTTAATGCAACTCAACTACAAATAATTTACTGTGTTACTTACAACATAAGCTGTAACAGACAAGGGCTTGTCACTTAATGGGCACTTACTTAAAAAAAATTCTTGCGTTTAGTTGGTGCACAAAATATAGCACAAGTGTTAGAGAGTTCACAGGGCTAAATGAATGGTCTGCTGTAAGTACAGTTTCATGTTTGAGAAAGTGCAGATGCTGCTGCAAGATGTATTGTATTTCCATAATCAGTGATAGATAATAAGAATTGTTTAACAAGCCATATGTGCACTTAAGCTATGGGCAGATCAATAAAAAATCATTAAACTTGGTGCCAGCTGAAGGCATTATACTTACAGGCTATTTGGCTACATAATGGAAACTAAATCTGAATTTGAATAACTCCATTTAGACAAATCATTTTCTAGACAGTGTTTTTTTCAATTCCTCTTTTACTTCTGGATCATTTGCAATGGGAAAACCTATACTCAGTTGATTGAGGTTTTTAGTATTTTCAACAATTTTTTTTTTGCCAACGTAGGAAGGAGGTGTAGCTCAAGTGTTAATGTAGTACTGCGCAGTAACAATATTTTAATCATTTGAACTTATATTTAATGTGATTATTTCCAGAGTCTGTCTGTGAAATGGTGGTTAGTATACATAAAATATTGTACATGGGAGTATTCTCAAGTAATTTATCAAGAGAGCATTGTATTGGTCTTTCTGGGGTTATTTAATTAACAGGAATTAGAAGTTTTCTATGCTCTGCCCTGCTATAACTGTTCACTAAAGAACAGTGGGGCAGAGCTGGGGCATTTCTGGTGCTGGTATTATTCTTTGCTAGTTCTCTTTAAGCTTTCTTTTAGCAGTGACATAGAAAATGGTGAAAGAGAAGCCGGAAAGGGAATTACATGGCTTTTCACACTTTATCCCCATGTATGTAACTTTTGCTGCAAAAGACAGCAAAGCTTAATACTTCCAGTATCCCGTATGTGCTCCCCCTATAAAATTGAATTTGGTATGAAGGAAATATTTCATTTGAGTCATTCGTTGTTTTACTTTAGCTTTGGATGTATAGGAAGAAAACTTCAGGAGCAAATGTTAAAATGACTGCTCAGTACAAATAAACTTTCTCAAGTCTTCATAATCCTGTAACGTATTGTCATGTACTAGTACAGTGTTGATGATCTGTTGCATTTTTGATGCTAGTCTGATTTCATAAATATGTCAGGAGGGCAAAAGCATGCATTAACCTGTAGGGCGATGTTTGAATATGAAATCATGAACAAAACCTTCAGTTTCTGGTCAGGTCAGAATATTAACATTTAAAACATGAGCAGATTGCACGCTGAATCCTCGATGTAAACTCATTCACTCTTAGATAGGCTGCTAGTGCTGTACTTTACTTGGTGTTGTAGACACGACCAAATTAAATTGAAGGGACAGAGAACACTTCTTTGCCACTTTGTGATATATATTCTTGGCCTGTGGTCACTCAGTGTATGAAGTTAGTAAGCTTATTTTTGCATGTAAGTAAAAAAAAAAAAAAGAAAGCCAAGAAAATATCTGATTTGTTGCAGTCATTTTGAATAGGCAAAAGAATTGGAATGCAACAGACCTTCAGTGAGCTTGACTATCCAGCAAATTCTTTATAAGAACACTGTTGTTGTTGTTGTTTTTTAATGCAAAGAACAGAAAAAACATGATATTTAGATTTGTTTTTAGAAGTTGCTTCCCATCATGTTTTTCCTGTAATGAAGCAACTCAGTTCAGGATGAAATTTTATTGATGTCTCGGAGACTGAAAGTTGATCTTAAGTGAGACAAAAACAGTGTATCAGCCAAAAGGATGCCACTGAATTTTCAAATGAAATATTTCTGATATCTACCGATATAAAGAGAATAATATTTGCTAGTATTTTTAATCCATTTGGCTCTAAAATATTTAGAATATCTTCAAATATTGTGCACCTTGTGGTGCACAACCGGTGTGCACAACTAAGAAATTGCACATGGTGTTATTAATCTATTTAGTTAAAATACACTTTCAAAAGACGGTGCTCTTATGAAAAGCTCATCAGTTGAATGGTCTTTGTGTTGTCTCTCTTTTTAATTGGACTTGTTAGTTTCTTTCAAGTGATATACAAGTAGAGAAGGAAAGTATATGTGAGAAGTTGGTGCTGTGGCTAAAGATAAAAGAAAGAAGAGCAAGGAGTGTAGCAGTAGTAGCACTAGCTTTGTAGGGAAAAATCTTCCAAACAGCGTAAAGCATATCCACATTTACAGGTAGCTAGCATGATTTAAAAGTAGAAGCCAATTTTGAATGATGCTTAACCTGATCTTTCAAACCAATTAGGGTTTCTAGCCTAGATTTTTTTGTGCCTAGTTCTGTAAAATGGGGTGCTGTTGTCTTGAGTATGTATAAACTACACAAACATGTTTTGGACCTTGGTGAATTTCTTATTATGGTTAGAAACTAACTGGATTGTTTATGGCTTTCTTAATCAAGCCTACCTTGTTGCAGAAAAGCCTCTTTATTGATAAATTTGTCACTTTAGTGTCAGTGAATTTTTCTTGGAAAAAAACTAAAGATTAATATTGTAATGAACAAGAAAAAAGCTGCAGTATCAGGGGAGGCTAAAAGAAATGTTCAACCTCACAATTAAGGAAAGGTTAATCTTTCTGTACTATGCTGTAGGAAGTAATGGCATATTTGAGATGAATTGACGATCACGTATATTGTTAATCAAATATAGAAAGTCTTCAGAAGCTCTATATGGTATAAATACTAACTGCGAACTATGAATTTGACAAAATTTGTTCTTAACTGACAGGTTCTTATGCATAAGATCTCATAAACTATTTGTATTGTGGATCATACACAGGACACTGTAACTGAGACCTTATGTCTGTTGTTCCTATGCATAAATTGATGTGTATCGTGAAAAATGTGTATATTAGATTATAAGATTATTGACAAGAATGTAGTTGTGATTGCACTCAGAGAAGGTCAGAGTGCAGTGGTATTCTACAAGCCTGTGGTTAAAACCTTTCTATCTAAGATAAATGAAGAAAATACCCAGCACTTTTTGACACTTTAATTACTTCACATCATTACTTTTGAAGTTGCAGAATGCTCAGGCTCACCCTTTCCTTGCTTCATGCGCAATACCATTTTTTTTGCTACTATATCCACTGGAAGTTTTGCTTCACTAGCACAAAAGAAAAGTGCATGAAAGCTATCTTTCTGTTTAGACATGCCATGTGATTTACACTGGCTTGTAGTTATTGCAGAAACTTTGAAGTCACACACTTAACAAGAAATGCAGTGCCTCTTTTGCATTACAGGAGTTATTTTTGAACTGTTTCTATGTTTAAGAATGGAAGACTTGTTTAAGGAAGATACAGGTGATGCCCAGCTCTTACTGAAGATATGATGCTTGATGTTGGTAGGAAAGGAAGTGGATGGAAGTCACTAGGAACTTATGTTAGATGTGAGATAGTAAAATATTTTTTGCTGTGTCAAACATTGGAGCAGGTTGCCCAGAGAGACTGCTGAATCTTTATTTTGGAGATACTTGGAACTAAATTTGATGTCTCTGAGCATCTTAGTCTAATTGGACCTGCTCTGATCAGAGGTTTGGACTATTTGACTTCTAGAGGTCCCTTGCCACAGATTATTTCATGATTCTCACTAGCAGCCTCTGTATGTTTTACTGTTGTGTTAGTTTTTAGCTAGGTGAGTTCCCAGACCTGATACGTCACACAGCTTCGGATTCGCCTTTGTGTCAGCACAGGGGAGATAATGGGGACCAAAAAATGGAATGTTAAAATGAGCTCTCTGTTCTATTGAAGACTCACATGTCTGGTTTAAAATACTTATAAAGCTGCAGCTTATGATTCAGTTGTATCACCAGATAGCTTTTAAAGGAAGAAATACTTTTATAAAAGAAAATGACAGTGAAAAACTACACAGATATGCAGGCAAAGAAAAATATTACGTGAATCACTAAAAAGCAACTCTAAACTTGCTTCTTTTGTCTTTTTTTTTTCTTGAGTGCTGTGATTGTGCAAAGTAATCTCTAAAATTCTGTCATTTCAATTCATTCTGTCCAGTTTCAGGCTTTGTTTAATATTTTAATTCACATTTTAAATTGCGTTTTTGATCCTGTAATCTTCAGTTTGCTTTCTTGCAGCTACTTTGAAGATGAGGTATAGATTTCTAAATTGTTTTGTTTAATCTGTGCATTACTGACTTTGTTAATTTACAATAAACTTTGTTTAGCATGTAATAACGTTGTATAAATAAAACAAAATCATGATTGGAAGAGGAAATGGGCTGGGGGCTACCCTTATCATGTAACATCTACTTGGTACTTCACGATGTTTCAGGGTATCCTGTCACAGTTAGAAAATCATTTTTTAGAATAAGTAACCTTTTATCCCTATCAGGCTGAAAGGTGATTCTTAAAACCTAGAGAACTGAATAAGAGAATTAAGTAAGCATAACACATAAAAAATAGCTGATTGTGAGAGTCTTTATATTTCATTTGCTCGGTCACTCTATTTGTCATGTTGGACAGTAGCAGCAATGTCAGCTTTTTTAGAAGATGAAGCAGAACAGTTAATCCTCTGCCTTCCCATGTAAAAAAAAAAAAGCCACTTTGTTTCAGACATGGCATTTTATTATAAAAACAGACCTTACTTTTACTGAAAAGAGGAGGTTGGATTTGGACACAGTTCTGAGTATTCATTATCTTCTTCTGAACGTAATTCACATGATGACATTAAGCAAGTTGAGTCTGAAAAGTTCAGTGCCAAGGTTTTCCTGAGTTATTGGGGATTCTTAGGAATGTAGTTTCTTGTATCTTTAAATACCACGTGTTTGGTAGAAAGGCCCTTGGCAGTTTTTTAAACTCAGTTCTCTTTGAGGTGCTTCACACAAGGAGCCAAAGGTGCCTTTTTTGTTTCAGAAGTACAAAACTTGTGTGATGATTGTCATTACCAGTATTATTTCCTATCTGTCGGTCTTAGACCTGCCCAAGTAATGATGTTTGCTTCAGACTTTTGCACAGAAGCAAATTACTCAGATTTTGTCACAATATAGCAATGCTAGGCATCCTCATGATAATTTCATCCTAAAAATCAATTTCAGAGATTTTAGGATTCTAAAGGTTTAAGCGATAACAATTGAATTGATTTGGTCAGTAGTAAATATGGTAAATAAAGTATTAAATACTAATGGAATTGAAGTAAATCATGTACATTTCTTATTGCAGTATTGGAGCAGAGATATTTTATTATCATTTGATTCATTTTTAACTGCTAGTACAACTAATGAAAATCATAGAGTTGACCACTAAGTAAAAGTGAAGTATCTACTGGTATATAGAAATGTAATGATACTGAGGTCTTGCATGTTAATGACAAATCTAGGATTTGAGTACTATTTACAATATGCAAAAACAATGTACTGTCTCTGACATACCCAACAGAAAAGCAAGCTTTCCCAGTGAAGATTTCATTTCAAGCTAGAAGAGGGGAAATTGAGATTGTTTTTTTTTTTATGATACGAGTGGTGAAGCACTGGAACAGGTTGCGGGAGAGGTGGAGGATGCCTCTGTCTCTAGAGACATTCCAAGGCTAGATGGGGCTCTGAGCAACCTGAGCTAGCTGTAGGTGTCTCTGCTTATTGCAGAGGAGTTGAACTGGATGATCTTTAAAGGTCCCTTCCAAATAAAACAGTTCTATGATTCTGTGGTTTCTATTGTGGAAGGAAACTTTTGCATTATAAAAAGGAGAATGCTATGTTTCTCTTTTCAACGCCCTGATTTTCTAGGCTTCTTCAGAAGTGCTCAAAGGATCTATATGCTGTTTAACTTGGCCTGATAAAATGTTTATAGTGTTTGTTTCAAGTAGCATTAAAGGAAAATGCTTGTATTCATGTTTTTTTTTTCATTAATGTGCAGCTTATTTCTAAGTAGTATCTGGAGATGCAGAATAACAGAGACTAACTTATTATTCTCAAAAAAATACACCGATTACTTATATTTAATTTTTGCAACCTGAATTTTTGTATTTTATAGGCAGACATCTCTCCAAATATAAATTTAGTAAGTTTGCTCACCAAATACTTTTGGGAGTCAAAATTGCCAGAACTAGAATTTTCAGGTGTCTTGCAGTATCACTATTGTTTTTTTAATTAAATATTTTTCAATTATAATTTTCTTCCCAGAATCATTACAGTTTTTATTTTCCATGGCGAACTGACAGTTTACTCTATAAACCTGATTGAAGAATGCAAACAGCCTACTTTGTTCACAGTGCATGTCATATTCATTTTGAATTCTTAGTTAAATATTACTAGATAAATTGATAATGCCTATTCATTGAAATTCTCATGGTCAGATAACTAGTCATTGATTAGATAACAGATAATAGGATAATTATGGATTTATCTATTAGTAGTCTGTATCTGTTTCATCCTGTATTCTTTGTATCTTCAATATTATGGGGCTGGGAAGGAGGACAGAAAAAAATGTCCCAGTTCACAAGCTCCATCTCTGTGTTAGAATATGGTAATTTAAGGCCATTTGTAAATGCAGTTTTTCACCTTGCTGTTCATGTTCAGGGGCTGTTCAAAACCTTTGCTCATTCTGTAGTCAGAAACTAAAAGGACATAGTTAATTTCTGATGATTTTTTTTCTTGTTCCAAGAGCATCTTTTATTTCACCATACACTAAGGATTTCTGTCCTAATTGCTTTGTTGGTAAAAATCATTCCATTCCATTTTAATCCTCTTAGCTAAGCAAGGTTGGTCCTCTGCTTTGTATGTCTATAACTTAGGTTATTCCTATTTTATCTTAGTAACTTTGAACTGAATTTTTTCAGGTTTATTTAATCTATTATGAGCATGGCAAGAAGAATTGAACACAGATGTCTCACCGGTGCCTCGTTCAATATGATAACTACTTTCTTGAGCTTTATTTGGAACATTCACAGGTGGATCTCAGCAATGCATTCATCTTTTTCATGGTTGTTACATGGGAACCATTTTTTCTTTCTCTTATCATCCTGTGACTACTTCAGCGACTATTGTATCTTTTTTCATTTCCATGACATCACTATTTTGATAATATCAATTATTCTTCTAATATTAAAGCACTTGCAACTGGTATTGCAATCTGATCTTGCTGGACTGTGCCTTAGTTTGATGTTTTGTCTGTTAAACTGTTTTTTAATATGTTTCCAAATTGACCAGTTCTGCAAACTAGTCCACCACATTGCTGCTGTGAAGTATTACCTTACTACTTTAATTGTGCCGTTTTGAGCACCTACAGTTAATTCCCAATTACTATTCCATAAAATCTTCTGTCTTCCACAGTATATATGATATTGTATCTCTTATCAGTAGTTTTTGTTTCTGTATTCTTTTCCTTGTTTTTTCCTCCAAAGCAGTCGTAGAATACTCACCTTGAAGGTCCTGTGGTATGGTTGTATCACAGAACATGTGGAAACATTCCTAAGTTATGAAAATGTGAGCAAACTTTAGAACCACATACAGGTTGCGGTTGGACTTGGTGATCTTTAAGGTCTTTTCCAACCTGAGCAATTCTATGATTCTATGATTTGCTGTTTTTTTCAATTTCTGCCTCCAGGGAATGAGGACATACACTCTTTCTCCACTATTAAGATGAAAATTTGTGTGCTTATAACATACATGCAAATATATAGTGTCTATTGTGTCTGCATACATCTTTACTTTGGAGAATGTCATATGTGTGCTTCAGAAATATAAAAGTGTTTCAAATGAGAATAGGATAAATACATTTGTCAAAACCTTTTAGATTTCTGAGTACCAGAAGGGTTTGGTATCAAGATAGCAACAGTCAATTCTAGTCTTTCTGCTTTCACTATACGCTGAAGAAAGGACAGAGACTACATAAAGACAATGTTGTGAACATTCTTACAACAAGCATTCTCTGGACTTCCCAGCTGTTTCAGCAGCTGTGTGAACATTCACTTTCCAGAGTTCTTTTGGAATGTATTGTCAGATAGAAACCAGAACTGGCAGTAGAAATTAATTAGAATACACTTTAAGAAAAAGAAAAAAGGGGAAGTGTTTATCAAAGGGAACATAACCTATTTAATTTTTTAAATGTAAGTTAGATTAAAAAAACCTCACAATTTTAAATATCCAGTAGCTTCCTCACCACTGTGCATTACTGAAGCAATGAAATGAATAAAACCTCTATAGAGCTGTCTCAATGAAAACAAAATGTTTAATATAAAATGCTTTATATGATCCACACATACATACACACACATTTTCTTGTGACACAAAATAAATTTATATATTTATTTTAAATGGACAAACCAAACACCAAAGCCAGTAATGACAGAGCTCTTGCACATTCACCCTCTTGCTCCCAGAGAAGTAAATGAAGAATGTTGTCCCTGAAAGTCTGTGGAAGACAGTATGTTCTATGACTTCTGCTGCTGCAGTATTTAAGCATTTTAAAGAAAAAACCCGTACTGTTAGACTAAATGGGAGCTGCAGTTAGCAGCACATTGACTGCAGGGAAGAGGCCACAAACTCCAGTCAAAAACAAAATACCAGGCACCATAACCCTAAAAATACAATTATTTTTATTGTTATGGTGTTTGTTAAGAGTTGATCTCCCCCTTGAAAACTTATCGTTGTAAAGTGATTTTTTTATGCTGTTACATGAAGGCAGATGAAAGTCCTCCAAATGCTAGACAGCTCAGTGATAATTACCTCTCCCAGCACGCACCAGAACACATATTTTTCAGCTGGTCTGTGCTCGTTAAGTGAATAGGAAGTTGGAAGACAGAGCAGATTTATGTGACTGAAGCACAACTGTCATCATTCATCCTTTGTTTCTAGTGAGTAACAAATTACCTTTGATATATGTTGAATAGCCTTATACAGTTTAGTGTTATTGCATTCTTAGACCTGTATTAGTAAGGGTACTACTGAATGTTAATTTTGATTGTGTTCTTGGCTGAATGTCCAGTAATGCTTTTTTAATGAAAACAGCTGCTAGATCTGTTCTTAGCAATGTGTTTTCCCAATGCCATTCATATTACTTGCATACCACATGCACTGAAACTCATTCTGGAATAATGGCCAAGACAATCCGATGATTATAAACAGCATATTTCTCCTGTAAAAAGGTTGTACTGCCTAAGTATCCTGAACTTCCTAAGTCAAGATTTTATGGATTCAGATGTGTTCAAAATGTTAGAACGCGCTATGAGTTTGAGAAAAAGTCACACATGATTGATGCATGTTATCTCCGCATAGTTCTTAATGCAAATAGTAGCAATTGCAACGCCAGTGCAACGTTTTATAAGACAAACTATAGAATTTATGAACTGGGTCTTTAAGAAACATTTCAGTAAAACAAGGGTAAAGCAGAACACCAGTCTAGTATGTTTCTCTGCACTGTCATTGAAAATTTATTTGGTGATCTACAGTGACCTTGGACTGCATACTCAGTTACTATGATTTTTCGTTAATTTATTACTTCAGCGGAATGCAGTACAGAAATACTTCATTTCATTGATGCTGCTTAAGTCAACCCAGGCACAAAGAGCAACAATAGAGTTTTGTGACTAAACAATTGTAGCCACACTATTGGATTGAAATGCTTTATCCTGAAATCTGTAGCTGATTAATTAGCGACCCTACATTTTGCTAGCAAATGCTTGAACTAAATCTGAGTTGTTTCTCTACTGCAAAGTGCAACTGTGCATTCATTATAAGTGAGACACATTTTTAAAAAAATCCTTCTCTTTCTCTCCTTTCTTTCTCTTTACTCTTTCTCCTTACAGATTGATTATTTTTCACTGAACCATGTAAATGAACATTCCCTGGATCTTATAGTCTCAAATATGTAATGATTTCTTCTATAGATGGTATTGTTATATCTTACTTCTGGGAAGCAGCAGTACAACTACCTAGGTACAAAGCTTGCAAGCAGTGTTTACCTAAACAAAATGGCTACTTTCTGATGAGCAAATCCCCCCCACATTTACAGGACTGGAATAAATGTAGCTAGTTTTCAGAGCAAAGAATCTATGATGCTGTAGGCTGCATTTTTAGTGTACACATCCCCAGAAGAATCACCTGAATATGATTTTGCCTATAGTTTTGGAATCTCTGTGAACTTATGTGTTTCTGTTTAGATTATCTCTGTTGTTACAAAGGCGTGCACGTAAATGAAAGACCTGCTAATGACTGAGCTTCTGTGCTTTCTGCTCGTATTTTGAATCTCTTACTGCTGAAGGCTGCTGAGGAAGCATTGTTTTCTTCTTTCTGTAGCCTCTTGTAAAAGAGTTAATTTCAGAGGAAAATGGAAACTTTATTATTAGTTTAGTTTGTGATTGACTGGAAGAGAAAGAGGAAGCTCAAATGGTCTTACCCTCAAAGTACCTTTTCATTCTTTAGATGTATACTACTTCTGTTTTCCTGTTTTTAAACTTTTGGAGCCATATTAAAATGTGTAAAAACATGGTGATGGGAACCTGTAGGAAAACTGTTAGTACTTAGTTTTTTTTTCAGTATGTATTATGTTTATGTTTCCTTTGGGTGTGGGTGTCTTTTTCCAACTTAAGAACCAAACGTGTCACAAAAACAGATGTAGAGAAAATAAACAAGAGAAGTTTCATTTCCTTTGGTGAACAAAGTTCATAATTAGCTTGAGAATAATTTTATGCAAGTTGTACCATATCAAACAGTTCTGCTGAGCACAGCTTTCTTCTTGGATTTATCACAACTGATAAAAGATCTGTGATGTCAGAGAAGAATTTAGATACACAGAAAAGGGGGAAAGAGTGGGTCAAATGTAATATCGTATTCTAGATGTTACTCCTGCCAACAATTAATGGGGAAATTCTTATTGTGAGGCTCTGTTTACAGACTGACATCTGGAGAACTTCTCAACTTGGATCATTTCCAGTCTGTAGATTTATGTACTATTCTTGCTTCCCCCCACCTTTTCCTTAAATATTTCACTTTTCTACTTCGTAGCATTCATTTAATTATCAATGAATGTGAATGATTCTGCTGCTGTGACTTCTAGGACTCCAGATAGATAAAAATGCTTGTAAAATAGGTATTATGTGGCTACCTTTTGAAATGTATACTAAGATACACAAGAATTCAGAGTGATTTCTTTGACTTAAAGTAAAAATTCTATTGGCCTCTGACCAAAGAAAGCAGGATAGATACCCTCAGTAGAACCCCTGCAGAATGTAGTTCAAAAGAGCTTAGAGTCCTAATGGGAAAGAGATTTTTTTCAGGCTACTGGTACCTGTCTTTCTGAGTATTTTTGCCAAATGATGGTCTACAGTGGTGTAAAGATTATATTTGCTAGATGCAATCTAGCAAAGATCTATTTGTACTTTATCCAGTTTCCTGTCTAGCCAAGCGAAAGTTTAACGCTTTTCCTTGTTTTTATTCCTCCAGAATGCCAGTTGCCTTATTATGGTCCTCACTTCTACCTGTGGGGAATCATAGCATGTTGTTAAGCGTATCCATTTTTATCATGAGGATGGGTACCTGTGCCAAGTGGATCAAGAAAATTGAATTTGCCATGAGTTCCATTGGAAGAAGCAGACACAACTTAGTTTTTTTTTCCGCAGGTTGATGTGAATGAGGGTTCAGTCATTTTACCTAGCCTTGGGCATGGAAACAGTCTGAGGAATATAGTTCAGCAGACGCTACTAGTTCCTTCAGTTACAAAGTAATATTGGAAGAGAAAGACGTGAAAAGCAGTGGCACAATGACCATGATCGTGTAAGCCTCATTGCCACAAAACTTCACCATTGTATTTCTTTCTTGTTTCCTCATTCGTTATTGGAGTAAGAATCCTGGGTGAAATCCAGGCCTTCCGAACACTGTCCTCAGCACGTTTCTAAAGCAATGGTGTTTATAGGACAAATCATATATGAAAGTTATTAGTATCCTTGCAGAAATAAGAAATAATTACTACTCATAATACTGAAAATTATGATGTTACTGTTGCTCTGTGTACTCTGCTTGGACTTTCTTTATATGTAAAATCATCTATCATTGGTAACATTTCAGTCCCAACTATTTTTTGTCAAGAAATGAAAGTTATGGAGAAGGTGAATTTTGTTTTTAATTTTAGTACGTTCTGATAGTATCTGTTGACAATTAAATCTTAACAAATCCAGCACATCAAAATCAAGAGCAGGAAGTCTTACTTCCTTTCAGAAAGTAGTGTTATACTTAAGGACAAATAGACCTTTTCCCACTCTTATTCAGTTACTATCACTGTTGATGACTAATGAAATACTTTGGCATCAAAAGTTGTCAATTCTCAAGGCCATGTAAGTTACAGAATTTCAGACTTCAGAATGGGACTTGTAAAAGTTTATTTCCACGTAGAAATCCAATAGACACTAACTAACTGAATGAATTTTCACTCATAATGTTAAAAATTTTATAAAACCTTTTAAAATGTATGATACCATTCTTAATAGTTCCCTTGTGGAAGAAACCTTAATTTTGTATCCTGTGTTTACAGATTTCTGTTTAACAGGGTAGACTTTATCTGAAGAATAAAAATGAAAAATACCGAAATGCTTTCCTTTTAATCAAATCTGAGTTTACAGTTTAGTCATAATTTGCAAATGGGAACAGAAGTATTAATTTACTGATATTTATTTTCTTTTAGGATGTAGGTAGGTTTATATTTTATGCTGTGCCCCACTGCTGTGGTATTTTAACATGGCAACATTTTTCTCATTTCCCATTTTCTCCTTCAGCTTCATAGCAGGAACCCTAAATAGCTGAAGCTACCATGGGCAATATACACTGTTGATATATTCACTCCTAACCTTCCTTTCTAACAGAAAAGATTGGCTTGCTCTAGTCAAATGCAAATCCGTAACGTGTCTTACTTTCTGTCAGGGTGTATCTGGAATACAGTAGCTTATGTCTTCCTTAGAAATAAAGGATGCTGTATCAGTTCTTCAGTTGGTAGGAATGAGTGCCTTCACAGTATTCAGTGGAGCTGCCATGCTCTACCCTAGCTAGACACATTTCTGCAGGACTTTGTGTGTTGCCAGTGCTTCTGAAACTACTTTGGTAGCGGCACCTCTCCTTCTTGAGGATGCAACGCTGTTTGTAAATGTGTGCTTTCAGAATGCAGTAAGTAGGTACATGCATTTGTATACCTGTTAGTGGTGGTCCTGTGAAAGAAATGCAAACTTATGTCCTGGAGCAACAAAATATTTAAATAAGAGCTAAATTTGAAAGCAGGTGACCATTTGTCTGTGGCCAATAATAGAGCATCTACTGCACTGTACTGGGTTTTAGTTTGGGTGTTATTTTAAAATTGCTGGGCAGAGGTTCGGGCTTCAACAAGAACTGCCCAGAATAGCTAAAGGTAAAATATAGAAATATTAATCACGTGGGAAAAAGTAGCATTCAAGCAAGGCTGAAAAGGTAGTACTTTAAAATGCTCCTCCCTGCTTTGAAATCTGAAAAGCTCAGAATTGTGACAAGCTTAGCATGCAGAATGTATTAGCAAAGCCTTTGTTGTAAGGCTATGGTTTTTGTTGTGGAACATCAGTACTTTCTCCAAAGTTTTGATCACAGCCTTTTGAAAAAAAAAAAAAATCATTACTCTCCTCCATTAACAGCTACTGCAGTTGCCTTCAGGTAGTATAACCAGTAGATTGTCCCCCTTTTCATATTTTAAACATAAACATTTAAAGTCATTGTGCTCTGTGATGAACTACTAAGAGAAGCAATATTGCAAAATTCAAATAATCCGTTATATCCTGCATCATAAGATCACTAATGAGAAAGGCATTGCAGTGTAACTGTAGAGTGAAAGTGTCCCTGTGGTTCCTGTCTCTAGCATGAGGTAATTAAAAATACTGTATTTAAAAACCCATCCAAAAAAATATCATCATATGTAATTCTCTGTGGCAAGCTAACAATCTTTATAAGGTTTGTTGACTTAGTAAAGTTATTTCATTCACATAAAATTACTTTTATTACAGATGTAGCTCCCAATAGTCTGATCTTTAACATGAACCACATTATTTCCAGCTTTTATGTGGAACCAGTTTTAAGTAATCTGTAGGCTTAATACACTCAAACTTTTTTTTAAACTAACATAAGTGGTAGAGAGAAGTCATTAAGGCATAACCAATGTTCTGAACAATGGTAATGGTTTTCTTTCGCTTCACAGTATTTTCTTTTTAAAGTTAAGGCTATTTCAGTTCGTTGGATTTCATGTCAGTTAATTTATCACCTCTTTTCCTTAATTGTGCACTGGTGAGTTTGTTTTGTTACATAAACAGCACATTAAGATTCTTCCCTTTTCTACTAGGTGGCTGTGCTACAATCCCAGAGTCTGACTTAGAGGAACGAGTAGTTGTACCGGGCTCCACAGCAGTGTTCTCCAATCACAAGCATACTGCAAAGCAGAAATCCAACCCTGGTAAGAAAAGACAAATTACTTTGTTTTGCTCAGAGATACATAGCTTGTATTTTCAGAGTGCTTGCAGATCTGTAAAACAAATGACATATATTTCAGGATTTGTTAGCATAATTTTCAAATTTTCTGTTTAATAGTGCAATATATAGGATTCTGAATTTATTCAGTTACTTCAATTAAGAATAAGTAAATTACAGAAATCAATCTTTAAATTAAATAACTTTATAGTTGAGAAGTTTTGTGCCACTTAATACTTGATTGAGATTCTTTACGATTTTATTCACAACCTTTTCGAGAGAGGCAAAATGAAACCGAGGTCATTTTAGTGTAATAAAGGGCTTTTTTTTTCTGCAGTATGGTGGTTAGACTTTATGCCAGCTGATTACAATATAGTCATTACTTATCTTTTGTGGGAAGACTTCCTAGAATTTCAGAAAAATATTATTGGATATAATAAAATTATAATGGCTATAAAATATGCTGCATGTGGTGATGACATATTTTCTGGAAAGACTTCATGCTGCCGGGAACTGTGATATAGTGTTAACATATTTTAAAAGCAGTACTGTAAAGTAAGGCATTGCAGTTTAATAAAGTGCCTGCTAAGCTCTCAGACTTAGACTACAGCAATTTCCCATTCTGTTTACTAAGTTGTACCTTCTCTTTTTTTCCCGTTGTTGTCTAATATATCTTCCTGATTTTCCCTGTAATATTTGATTTCAAATGCATTTCACTGTTAATCATAAATCAGTTATGTTCAGAAGAAGTGTCTGTTGAAGTCAAGTTAAGAAGAACAGAAAAAAACATAGAGGTTGCAGATATCAATATTCAGAAATAGATTATTGGAATGTCCTTATGCATCCACAGAAAACAGTTAATTATTTGTTTGTAGTGCATCTAACTTCTTGGTTACCTGGCTAATTCTTGCACATAGGTGCAAGATAGGCACGTAATTGACACATACAGTTAAATGCGATAGCAGAGTTTACCTGAGCAATGGGAGAAAGATACCTTCTGCAGCAACGTATGAGGGCTGCTCTGAAAATAACACCTTCTGTTTTATTATGTTGGCCCACAAAACCAGAAGCAGATGTTGGTGGTATGGGAGTGGAGACTGAACCTACCCACCAATATCCTGTTACATTTTGTTGCTGTGTGAAAGATGGCAGTAGAGGGGTGGACCAAATGGCATCTGACATGGAAGCACCTATGAAACAAGTGTGTGTCATTAATTTCTCTATGTGGAAAAAAATTGTACCCACTGACATTCATTGATGCTTGCTTGAATGTTTATGAAGACCAGTCAGTGGATGTGAGCACTGTGGTAGTGGGTGATGCATTTCAGCAGTGGTGATAGCGACAGTGGGTGTAGACAGTGACACTGGTGCAGATTTTGACAAGCACAGCATTCGTGGCTGACAAAAATGCATAGCTAGTGGTGGTGACTGTGTTGAAAAACAGTGTTTTGTAGCTGAGAATTTACTCTATGGAATAGTATTATTGTGCTCTTTGTTGTATTTTTATGATAATAAATAGGAGGCATTACTTTTGCCTCAAATTCCATAGAGTAATTGCCACAATGTAACTTAGAACTCCAGAATCTGCTCACTAAAACAACCTGACACATCCAGTGAAGGCCTAGAGCTCTGACTTTTCCAGAGTGCTAATTAATTGCAGTCCACCTGGACTTCAGGTCAAAAGAAGCTAAGTTGAAATGTGTATTTCTTAACCTTTGTCACATATATTAAGTACTGTTCTGGCAACGGAGAAGTATACCATCTTCATTATATAGGAGGCAATCCTGTTAAAATCCTGACTTAAGGCAACTACACTAAAGAATCAGGAGCGTATGGCAGGCATTCCCTCTTCTTTGTTTGATGCTCCATTTTTTCTGATCAAGCATGTGAGGCAGTAATTTAGAGACTGTGTTTCTGTGCTCTTCAGGAGATAGCATTCTGTGTTGAAATAACCTAATTGCTGAAGAAACTATCATGAAGGGAAAAGGGTAGAAATGTGTTAATGAACTCCAGAAACAGTGGCACGTTGACTTGTGTATCCTACTGTAGATCTTAGCCTGTGATTTAAAAAAAACAAGAGAGACTTGCATCACACAACTGGCTGTTGTTGCTTTGTAACTTTCTGTAAAAGGCAGAATGAAAATTTTTAAAGCTTTAAACAAGTCTTTAGGTTTACAGCCATGTGCTATATCAATGAATTTAATTCATTCACAGTAAGAATGACTGCTATCTGCCAGGTAGTGCTGCGATGTAGAGAGAACCTAGAATATTTGCCACTGGGCTGTCTGGAAATTCTAATTGCTACAAGTGTAAGAGCCAAGGGAGCTACTTAAACCATAAGGTAACACTAGGCATGAAATCACAGCATTGCAGTGTTTTTCTGTACATGATATTTTTGGCCCGAGTTCTTGCTCAGACACCAGAGACTGCAGCATGGTGAATATGCTATGCCTTCAAAGGATATTTGTTATCTTCTGTGTATGTATATATATATATATATATTTATGTATGTATGTATGTATGTATGTATATGTGACTTTGCATTTAGCTATGCTTAACCAATAAGAGAAAAAGAAAGAGAGAAAGTAAAATATATATTTTTTCTTGGTGGATCTTTCATTTCCTGAGGGAGGTGGTTATAAGCTGAGAGGTTTTGTTTTCTTCTAGTAGATGGTATTTGTTATTTGTACAAGGGTAGTTCTATTGCAGTGCAAAATTGATGCTGGCCAGGTTTCTGCATTTATCTAATGCTCTTTATGGGGCTGTGTCAGTTCAGCTGATATGCTATTTGTGAACCTGGACATAGTGGTGGAGATGGTGTGGCTGTATCTGCTCAGGTCAGGTGGTGGATGGCAGGACATTCGGTGAGAGGTCTTCTGACTGGGCGCACAGGCCCTTATGATGCCTTGAAGCTGAGAGAAAGAGAAGGGTATGGAACATGGGTGCTATGAGGAGTGGCTAAGGGAACTGGGATTGTTTATTCTAGAGAAGAGGAGGCTCAGGGGAGACTTCATCACTCTCTACAGCTACCTGAAAGGAGGTTGTGGAGAGGTGGGGGTTGGCTTATTCTTCCAGGTAACTAGTGATAGGTGAAGAGGTAATGGCTTCAAGATGTGCCAGGGGAGGTTCAGGTTGGACATTAGGAAAAACACCTCAGAAAGAGTGGTGATGCATTGGAATGGGCTGCCCTGGGAGATGATGGTGTCACTGTCCCTGGAGGTGTTCAAGAAATGTGTAAATGTGGTGCTTAGGGACATGGTTTAGTGGACAATATTGTTGGTAGGTGGACAGTTGGACTAGATGACCTCAAAGATCTTTTCCAACCTTTATGATCGGTGATTTGATACCACTGAGTAGGGAATATGAAAAGAAATCTCTCTAGCAATAGATTTGCGTTCACAGAAGAAGATGGAAACCAAAGGAATAAAATGAGTCCATCAAGTTGAAGTATTCCTATGAATTCTGTAGGTCACTGGAGAACATCATTGCTCAAATTAGTAGACTACCATCCATCAAACTAGCGAGAAGTGTAGTTACGTACTTGCTCCACCTGGCGTCTGACCAAATCTTAGTACAGTTTTGTACAGGTTAAAATCTGTTAGTGCTTATACACAATGTAGTGCAAAAGAGGAGTAGTGTAGCTGCCTTAGTAGGAACACCTGTATTTTATCACGAGAAAAAAGGTTAAACTCTAATTTCTCCCACTGATACGGCATGCTAGATTACAACAAAACTGAAGCAGTTTTTAGTAGTAATAGAAAAGCAAAACAGAACAAAGTGTCTTATCTACTGAAAAGAAACGTAATGCTTGAATTGCAAATTGTCTCAGCAGGAAGCATTGAGGTTCTTCATTGAGAAAGTAATAAGAATACTCTCCAAGGTGCTGTACTGGGACTTCCCAGCTCATAGTTAAATAGAAAAGTGCTATTGAGGAGGTTGGAACACAGAGGAGAAATTTGCTAAAGAGGGAATGTCAAGAGGAAGAGGAGTGCCAGACTGAGATCCCTTTCAGTGTATTTACAGTGTTACTGCTGTGATGACTGCTTGCATGGACAATTTTTCAGTTAGCCTTGAGATGGCTAACTCTATTAAAGCCAGCTACCTACTTGTGATAGAATGGCATGGAACCCTGGCAGCTGAACTTGCCAAAACTCTAAATAAATACCATTTGATTTACATTGAATTGAACCCTTGCTGCTAATAAATATCTGATCTTGCTGATCTCTTGCTATTGAGATGTGTGTGATGTACAGAGGTGGGTGGCAGTCACTGCATTATATACTAGTATGCTCTTTGGGCATGTGAGAAATTTAAAAAACCATCTGAATTTCATGAACAAATGTAGACCTAGGAAAGAGGTCACTACCTTATATGCGTTGTGTGAACTATGCAAAGAACTCTAGAAACTAAGACCTGGAAGACCATGCTGAGCTATGAGGACATATGCCATAGGGTTGCATCCAGCCACAGATTTACAAGTTGTCTAGTGCAAAATATTACATTAAGACTTTCCAGGATGCTGCTAAACGTGTCAGTGAAACTTTGGCCTTAATTGGAATAGCTACTTTGAACAGCAGAAAATGAAGTCTAATTGTCATGCTGCAAGTCCGTGCAAGGACAGAAAGAATGAGTCTAGTCCAATCAGATTATCTTTAGAGAGGGAATTAATGGTTGTATGGTATTTTCTTTTTTACTACTGAAATAGTAATTTTTTTTCACCCTAATCCAAATATGTTATGATTCCATACTAAAGAATAAGATGAAGTTCATAATATTTGGAAATGAATGCAATTAGTGCAGTTCTATGAGTAGTTTCTTGCCGACAACTTTTGCTTTGATGCTTCTGTGAACATTCTCCATCCCAGTGAATGAAAAATAATTCTTCTTCCTGCTTAACCCTTCAAGTCACTGGGTCTATGTGAATTACACTTGGAGGGTAACCTTAGCACGATAAATCTATTTGTGTGAATTTTGATCTTGATGTTTTGGTTTGAGTGAGGACAGAGTAGCATAGGTTTCATTTTGGGCCGCAGAAGCCTGGTAGAGAATTTGAATGTGATTTGAAGTTCTGAGTCCACTTTGAAGTCTCTGTTGTGACATCATTACTTTTTTCATGAGCTTACAACTACAATGCCAATACAGATATGCTGACCTCTCTTGCAGTCACAAGTACAAACACAGAGAATGTAGACTCTCCTGCAGGTGCTACAGACTTCCTTTCTGTTTGTTATACTCTATCTGTTATCTTCCATTTTCTTCTTTTCAAGTTTTGGTCTTCTTACTAGAGTTGAAGTCTGCTTGAGAGAATGAGTAGTTTGGTTTTAAGAAGATTTTGTGTGTGTGTGTTCTAGAAGGTAACTGTTGAGTAGAATTCTGAAGATCTCCATTCTAAAGTTCTTAAATATTTCTGACAGAGTGAGCTGGAAATGTGGTTTGTAGGAAATAACTCTAAAGAAGCTCTTGTACATGCTAACTTTCTAGACACTCTCTCTATTGTATATAATGAACAGCCTTAAAATAACTTTTCTGTTAGGTGATGTCAAATGAAATAAGCTTAACTGTATTTATCAGGATATATCCCTTAAAGTATGCATTCTGAATTCTTCGTATGCTACTGCTGCATGCTAATTACTATGAAAGAATTACCTAGGCTGTATTTTTTAACCTATATTCCTATTCAGTATTTTAGAAATAAAAGGTCCATTTGCTCTTTCATAAATAAGGAGTTATATGCCAGTATATCATGAGTACCTCCAAGAAGCTGTTGGAAAACAAGATGAAAAATCAGTGTGAATCAGAGAATGGTTGGGCTGAAAAATGTATCTTTGCCTTTATTTATTTATTTATTTTTGGTGGACCAGTAGTGCAGATCACTTCGCAACTGACTTAGTTGCTCAGGATTTTACAACACTGGGAGACAGATTTGTCAAGATTCATGTCGTGCAGCTGTAGGAATTTTCACAACATGTAAGACTTGATTTTCCTGGCAGAATTTTTTCACCATAAGCCAGTAAATCTATCCCATAAATGATCTATCTAAACAAAGAAAGTCTTAAAGATTTTAGGGAAATACGTGCCTGACTTCACTGTAATAAGTCAGAATAACCATTGTCTTTTTGAGGGAGCAACAGTGATGATGGGCTGGTATTTACATTTATTGCTTAAGTACAAATATTTTAGAGAAGCTATTAGTCAGACCAAAGCTTTGGCATTTGCACTCGCTACTGTTCCACCACTGTTTTTAGTTAAATTCTTTGTATTTTTGTGTCATGTAAATTTTTAGATTACTTGAATATTAAATTTCAAAGTTCTCATCTTGTATGATTATAATTAGTAAATTTGTTTTCATAGTTTAATACTTACTGCATCTAAGATAAAAAAAAACAAACAAACAAACAAAAAAACACCCCCAGGATTTATAGTTATGTAATGAAATGGATTTTAGCTGTCTAATTTGAAGAAACTGGGTTATTACTTTAGATAAAATACACAGACATCTATATAGAAATGATTGTGAACTTGAGCTATAAACTGTAGTAAAATCACATTTTGAACTGAATTTTTGAAACATCCTCCAAAGTTGCACCCAGACATTGAACAGTTGCACATCTTTTCCTACAAGCTTTACTGATTGTATTTTACTTGTTATTTTATGTTACTTTGTCTACAGAATTGTATGATAATGTCTGTGTTGATGTGGTGGGTGCAGTTTAAGAGGATTTTAGAACTTCAGCTTTCTAATCAAAGGTTACTGTCCTTAATGTGCCTAGATAACTTCAGAAACCATTACATGATTCCAGCCCACAGAGATACTTAGTTACTACAACCTTATGTAAACAGTTCTTCTTAGTAAAGAAAATTGAAACTATTTTTATTTGAGGTGTCTAATGACTCATTTAAATTTAGGTATGTGCTTAGTATTTTCTTGTGAATCATGATTAATATGAATACGCAACTGTGTGAAACTGCAGTCTACAGAGTAACTTATCACAAAATGATGTAAGATAAAGTTTTGTGATAGTTTTGTTTATTTGATTATAGAAAGGAATATTCTTAAACATTTGGATTTGTACAAACAGTTCAAGAGCTTTGGGATGTAAATTGTTGCCAACCAGCCACTGAGTCTTTTCATCTTTGTTTTATACCTTTCTTACTATTATCTGTTACCTACACAAATGAACAGAGAGATTTTGTTTTAAAGAATGTTTAAACATGCTGTGAAAAACTATAAAAAGAGTAGTTCTATTAAAACTTCTATTTGCTTTAGATTGTACATACTTAAGTATAGAACTAATAATCGCAGTAACTTTTCTACAGTATTAAGGTACAGGTTGCCTAACTACTATTATTACAGTTATTGAATTTACTATACTGGTAGTTGTTTGGATACTGATATTCTTGCCAATAATAGCAAAAGTATTTTCAAATTATGTAGCCAAGCGTTTAACTTCTTCAAGTTAGTCAGTATAACAGGACAGAAATCAATCCTAACATTATTTTACACCAGAATAAGTAAAAGGAAGATGTATAAATTAAGCTAAATATGATTTTGGAAAAATGTACATGCTCTTTAGATTAGGATTTTGTGCCTATAATGAGCTTTGAAAACAATGAGTTGAATGAATCATTCAATATCGTTCTCAGTGCAGACTTCTCAGCACTCCATGGCCATAGTTTTGAACCAATATTGTCTGAAGCTTGGCTACTCAATACACAAGACAAAAAAGTAGTTAGAACAGGTCTGATTACAGGTGTAGTTTTTGGAAATCACTGAAGGACCAACTAGTGGGATTCATCTTAAGTCAGAAGGAGTTACTGTGTCTGACAGTTTGAGTCAGTTTTGAGCATTTTAAAATTTGAGTTGCAACACTGTATTTTGTCCTTGAGCTAATGAAGAGTCAAGTCTGTACTTGAATCACAAACGAATCTGGCTTAAGTGCTGAAATCTGTGACAGCTACAGGTAAGTGAAAGCCCCATCAAGACAGCCTTATAGAAGTCTGCTTACTCATTTCCCACTGTTTGTAGTACTGTGAGACTATATTCTTGTCAGTTCTGTACAGACATTGTTATCTAAAATGGATTCCAGGAGCCTGCAGCTGGGCCCACCTAATACTTTAAAATTGCTAAGCTAATTGTTTCCACAAGAAAAGGTGCAAAGAAAATCCATGGGCTACAAAAAGCCTATTTTTCTGGAGAGAGTTGAAGAGATTTATGGAGGTTTTCTTTTCCACAGAGTCTGTTTTTCTAAAGAGCAGTACAGCTTAAGAGATTAATGTGAGAATTCTTTCATTAAGTCAATACCAACTGAGTGCAATTTCTCCTTTGGTGGGAACTTGTATATACATCACCTGTGAAATGTAGTATTACACATGAGAAAGTAGCAAGTCTTATTTATATTCTAATATTCGTAGTTTTGACTATGAGGGCTGCTATGAAAGCAATGCCTCCTGTTTACTATGTCTGCCCAGCATGTCAGAGGTGGATGTTGGTGGTATGGCAGTAGGGGCTGAACCTTCCCTCCAGTATTCTGTTACGTTTTGTTGCTGTGTGACAGATGGCAGCAGAGGGGCAGTTTGACCAAATGGCATCTGACATGAAAGTGTGTACGAAGCAAAGATGTGCCGTTGAATTTCTGCATGTGGAAAAAATGGTACCCATTGACATTAATTGACACTTGCAGATCTTTTATGGAGACCAAACAGTGGATGTGAGCACAGTGAGGTGGTGGCTGGTGTGTTTCAGTAGTGGCAACAGTGACAGTAGTTTACATCCACGGTTGCAGATTTTTCTCAGCATGACATGCAAGCTTTTCTTCATCGCTGGCAAAAATGCATAGCTAGTGGTAATGACTGTGTCGAAAAACAGCGGTTTTTAGCTGAGAGTTTGCTCTATGAAATAGTGTTATTGTGCTCTTTGTATCTGTTTTAGTTTCCATGGAAATAAATAGGAGGCATTATTTTCAGAGCAGCTTATATACATTTGGTCTTCAGATTCCAGCAATGCCTTTGATCTGGTTAAAAAAATCTCGAAGGCTCTACTTAACTGTTACCTATATGAGATGTGTATAATCAAAATACGAAGCCAGTCATTTCCCAATTGATGTTCACATCTCCTATACTTTCTTGATAGTCTTTGAGAAATATAAAAACATTCAAGCTGTTGTGGTTTCTAATGAGGTATTATTTAAAAGGTAAATAATAAAAGGATAGAGAAACATTATTCAAATACCCGCTTAGTATTCCCGGACAAGAAGGATTTTGTGACTGCCAGGAATTTTTAATAAATTTGGGTCAGTTGTTCATGGCCCTGGAAAACAATGTTGGCAGGCATAAGAGAATGCTGACACTTCTTGCTTCTACCATCCATCTTTGTATAAAAGAGGTGATTGAAAAGATGTTCAATAGCACAAAAAACCAAATACTCCACTTTAAGACTCCTTGTACTTCTGAAAAGCTCTACTGAAAGTTTGAGGAAATCCTGAAAATTCATTGGGCTCTCTAAGGATTTGTTTGCCTGATGTGGAAACTTGGGGTTGGAGTTGTATAGTTTGTTATGTATCTCAGACTACACAATAAATGTTACTTCTATCCTTAAACTTTGAGTTTCACTGCCTTTCTCAGAATTTTGAAGTTAGTACTAACATAATGATTTCACATATTTTATGAGTATTAGTTAAATGCAGAATGAGCCTGTAAAATGGTTTTCCAGGTCTTTTTTTCCAGGTTACACAAAATGCCAAGACTCACTTTGTAGCTTGTCAACATTGGCTACCAAAGGGAGATTAGGTCTAGGTCTTTAGGAACTTTTGCTGGAAAAAAAGGCATTGTGGATGAATTAGTGGTTATTTTCCAAAGTATCTTCTTTTAGAAGTAATGTTGGTGTCTCATGCCCCTTTCCCCCCTCTCAATTCCAAAAGGCAGCCATCCACATTATGAGATAATGGCTTAAATTTTCTTTAGAAAAAGAAAAGAGACTGTTTTTGAGATACAAGATTGCATGAAGTCACCTGAAACTGCTATTATCAGTTCTCTCCCAGGGCTGACTTTGCAACCTCTTTTAAAATAAGAGTTTTGAATGGAAACACTGAATCTTCTAAAGAAATACTGGCATGTCTGAAATGAGGGAGCACATTCCCACGTGCTCTTTGTTGGAGATTGTTACTGGAATTGCTAAGAGATTTTTTATGTCATTTTGTGGAAATTATCAGTGCCATTAAAGGCCACTTAGGATCACAGAATCACCAAGGTTGGAAAAGACCTTTAAGGTCATCTAGTCCAACTGTCCACCTACCACCAATGTTGCCCACTGAACCATGTCCCTTAGTACAACATCTAAACATTTCTTGAATACCTCCAAGGACAGTGACACCATCATCTCCCAGGGCAGCCCACTCCAATGCGTCACCACTCTTTCTGAGGTGTTTTTCCTAATATCCAACCTGAACCTCCCCTAGCACAACTTGAGGCCATTCTGTCTCATCCTATCACTAGTTACCTGGGAGAAGAGGCTGACCCCCACCTCTCCACAACCTCCTTTCAGGTAGTGGTAGAGTGTCTTCTGAGCCTCCTCTTCTCCGGACTAAACAATTCCAGTCCCCTCAGCCGCTCCTCATAAAACTTGTGCTCCAGTCCCCTCACTAGCTCTATTACCCTTCTCTGGACATGCTCCAGGGCCTCAATTTCTTTCTTGCAGTGAGGGGCCCAAAACTGAACACAGTACTCAAGATGCAGCTTTACCAGAGGTGACCACAGGTCTTCTGGGACCTCTCCAGTTGACCAGGAGCACTGATAGATAGTAGAAAGCGGCTTGGCAATCACCTCCACCAGTTCCCTCAGCACCCTGGGGTGGATCCCATCTGGCCCCATGGACTTATGACAGTCCAGGTGGAATAGTAGGACTCTGTTTCCACCTGAATCATGGGTGGTTTATTCTGCTCCCCATCCCAGACTTCCAGCTCAGGAGGTGGAGTACCCCAAGGATAATTGGTCTGACTTTTAAAAACAGGTGTAAAGGAGGCATTGAGAACCTCAGCCTTTTCCTTATCGTCAGTGGTCACATTCCCCACCACATCCAGTAGAGGATGGAGGTTCTCCTTAGCCCTCCTCTTACTGCTGATCTATTTGTAGAAATTTCTTTTTTTTTTGTGACCAAGTTGAGTTCAAGCAGGGCTTTTGCTTTTCTAATTTTCTCCCTGCATAACCCAGCAACTTCTTAGTACTCTCTCTGAGTTGCCCATCCCTTCTTCCAAAGGAGATAGACTCTTTATCTCCTGGAATCTCAGCAAAAGTTCCCTGTTCATCCACGCTGGTCTTCTTCCCCCCTGGCTCATCTTAGAGCACTGTGTCTGTGCCTTTAAGATTTCTTTCCCAAGCAGCGACCAGTCTTCCTGGAGCCCTTTACCCTTCAGAACAGACTCCCAAGGGATTCTCCCTACTACTGTCTTGAATAGTTCAAAGTCTGCCCTCTGGAAGTCCAGAGTAGCAGTTTTGCTGACCTCACTCCTGGCTTTACCAAGAATAGAGAACTCTGCCATTTCCTTGTCACTCTGTCCAAGACATCTCAACCTCCATATTTTCCACCAGTTCTGTTTGTGAACAGCAGGTCTAGCGGGGCACCCCCCTGGTAGTCTCTCTTACCAGCTGCATCAGGAATTTGTCTTCCACACACTCTAGAAACTTCCTGGATTGCTTCCTCTGTACTGTATTATATTTCCAGAATATATCAGGGAAATTGAAGTCCCCCATAAGAACAAGTGCTGGCAATTGTACAACTTCTTCCAGCTGCTTGTAGAATGCTTCATCTGTCTCTTCATCCTGGTTAGGCAGTCTGTAACAGACCCCCACCAGGACGTCAGCCCTGTTGGCCCTCCCCCTGCTCCTTACTCATAGAGACTAGACTTTATCAGTTCCAGCCCTAAGCTCAATAACATCAAAACACTTTCTAACATAGGGAGCCACACCACTGTTCTTCCTTCCTTGCCTGTCCCTTCTGAAGAGCTTATAATCATCCATTGCAACATTTCAGTCATGGGAGCAATCCCACCATGTTTCAGTAATGGCAATTAAGTCATAGAATCACAGAATCACAAGGTTGGAAAGGACCTACAAGATATCTAGTCCAACCATCCTCCCATTACCATTTGCTACCACAAGCCACTAAACCATATCTTGTAGCTCCTCATCCTGACGGCTCTTGAACACTGCCAGGGACGGTGACTCCACCACCTCCCTGGGCAGGCCATTCCAGCGCCTGACCAGTCTCAGAGAGATAAGGTTTTTCCTTACGTCTAATCTAAATCTCCTCTGGCGCAACTTGTGGCCATTTCCTTGGGTCCTTTTTGTTGCCTGGGAGAAGAGGCCAAACCCCTCCTCATCACAACCTCCCTTCAGAAAGTTGTAGAGTGCAACGAGGTCTCCTCTGAGCCTCCTCTTTTCCAGACTAAACAATCCCAGCTCCCTCAGCCGCTCCTCGTAAGACTCGTGCTCCAGACCCCTCACCAGTTTTGTTGCCCTTCTCTGGACACGTTTCAGGGCCTCAATGTCTTTCTTGTATTGAGGGGTCCAACAGTTTGCCTGCTGCATGATGGCTTCCATTTCCTCCTGTTTGTTGCCTATGCTGCATGCTTTGGTGTAGATGCTTTTCAGCTGAGCCATCTGCCTCACCCCCAGCATTGTTCCCCCAGGTTCATCTCTAATGAGACTCATCCCCTTCTCCCTTCATACCTAGTTTAAAGCCCTTTCAGTGAGCCCTACCAGCTCCTGGGCTAGAATCTGTTTCCCACTTTGAGATGGGTGAGACCCATCAGCAGCCACCAGGCCAGGCACCAAGTAAACCACCCCATGGTCTAAAAAGCCAAAATTTCTGCGGTGGCGCCAGCCTCTTAGCTATGTATTTATCAGGTGGCTTTTCCTGATCCTCTCAGTATCCCTCGTTGTCATTGAAGGGATAGAGAAAAAGGCCACTTATACACCTGCCCCATCTACTAACCAACCCAATCCCCTGTAGTCCCTTTTGATAGCCCTCAGGCTTCACTCAGTGATTTCAACGCTGCTGGCCTGAGCTATCAGTAAAGGGTAATAATCAGAGGGTTGAACCAGGCCAGGAATTTTTTTAGTAATGTCCCTGACCAGGGCCCCAGGGAGGCAGCATAATTCCCTGTGGGAAGGGTCTGGACAATGTATGAGGCCTTCTGCTACCGTCAGAAAGGAGTCACCTATGATAATTACCCTTCTTTCCTTTTTGGTGGAGACAGTCTTGAGGAGTGAAGTTGACCACCTCACCCTAGAGAACCTCATGGGTGGACTTTCCACTGCACGCTTGCTTACCTGTCCCTTGAGATCCAGACCCTTAAACTTATTATTTAGGGGCACCTGGGGAATCAAGGTAGATAGGGAGGAGGCTTGCCCACAACACTGAGCTGAGACCTGTTTTTATTCCTCTCCATCTCTTAAGTCCCCTCCCTTTGCCTGATGGTAATAGGGCAGGGGCTCCACCACTCTTTGGGGTGTATCACCTCAGTGCCTTTCTTCCGGATATGCTGGGGAGTTATTCCGCCAGTCTTTCTCCTGCTCAGACTTCCTGATGCTCCTTAATCTCTCTGCCTCCTCCTTGAGCTCTGCCACCAGGCTGTGCAGATCCTCCACCTGCTTACACCTCACACAGGTGGTATCCCTGCCACCCTCTGGCAGCAGCAACAGGCTCAAGTACTCCCTGCAGCCAGGGAACTAAACGGCTACATTTCTGGGCAGGCATTCTGTCTGGGTGCCCATGTTCTTTTTGGCAAGAGCAATCTGCTGAGTGGAGACCATGGCTAGATTTGTATTCTGGGAGGCAGCCGATAGGTGAGCCAGACCCCCAGCTGGGGAGAGGTAGTCCACCCTCTCTGCTCAAACTTGGAGCATTGCTAGAGTTTTGTGATTCATCATCAAGGAATAGACACTGGTGCTAACACAGGTGATGTACAATGCCAGAGCATATTATCCTAGTTAAATAATATTGTGGATAATACAGAAACATTCCCAGAGTTGATATCAACATTTTTTTTCTCTTGATTATTGGAGTAAAATTTTCCAAATGTTGCTGCACCATTAAGGTTCTGCAGCTCAAAGCTGTTCTACAAAAGCAATTAAATTACCATAATTATACAGATTGGTGATACTGTGCTGCTATGGTTGACAAATCTCAGAAGAGGCTTAAATCACAAATCCTGATGGTCTATCATTGCTCAGGGTTGCACATCAACTCTTAAGCCAGGAAATGTTCTCAATTTAGTATGCTGGAGCAGTAAACATTTCAGTAGTTCTGGCTGTAGCTCTTAAAACCAGTCACTTTACTTAAGATTTTTATCATACATTTTGCAATTTGTATGTGATAGTGCTAGGAGTTCTTCCACAGTTCCAGAGATAGGCCCTCATTGTGAACATATGCCTAATTCACAGATGATCACATTCTGCTTTTAATAGAAAGGTCTTCTGGGGCCCTGCGTTTATCCCAGTGTGCTGTCAAAGCTCTCATGGCTGATGGCTTCTCACAAACTCCTTGGTTATTGATTTGCAGGTTATCACCTGCATCTATGAGATGCAATACATGTGACCATGTTGTCCTCAAGGCGTGAATGTGTCCTGTATTTCAAACTTCACTGGAGAATTCTAAAGGAAGCAGTTTATGACTCAGTAAATTAGTCTATGGTTAATCCAGGTTCTCTGACCCTTTCTGGTCATGGCACACATCTGTTACAATAACAGTATTAAAAATACCAGGCTTTTTATACTCTATGTGAGTTCACTATAATCCAAGAAAAGATGGGAGAGAGTGATTGGATGGCTTTCTTAAAGAATAGCAGTATATCTTGGGACCATACATTTTATTTTAGGATATATTGCATTATATTCCACAAAATGCCCAAGCAGCAGCAGAACAGAAGCCTTCTTTATTAAAATCAACAGTTCTAGCAATGCAGTGTTTATTACTTATCCTGTGGAAGTCCAATTTTTGTCAGCCTTATCAAATATTTATCAACCATCTCTAAGTACATTCATTCTAACTCTAGGTTACTCTTGTGTTGTCATACTCCACAAAGTATCCTTGCATTTACTTTTTCACCTGTTCTAGGAATTCCATTCCTGAGGCTGCCATATTCCCCTTGCCAATTTAGTATTAAACTTACTGCTAAGTTTCCAAAAGTAAGATATGAGGCTCAAGTAAAGGGAATGAAAAACAATCTCAGTCTGGAATTTTGTAATAGCTACTGGAACATAAGACCAGAAAAACTCTGGGCCTAAACAGTGCTAGTGCACTTTACCGTGCCTTGATTGCATGGGTAAATCAATGCCTGTGCTTTACTGTTAGTAAGCAATATGCCAATGTATAAGGCTTATCAAGTTTAGGTCTTCAGTAACATGTGGTGTGTGCAAAATAGCTTATATTCACAAACACAGACTATGGTTATGTATTATGGGTGGAAGTAAAAGATCTTCCAAAACATTCAGCAACAGAGGATGTGCTATCTGGAGTGATGTTACAACTAGGTCTGTTTCCTTTCCTGACAACCTCAAAACGAATGTGCTGTGCCACTGACTGAGAACACATTTGCTTTTATCAGCGAAAGGTTATTTACTGCACATGCTACTGCACAGAATGAAGTGAACTACCAAAGAAACCCTGTATTTACTTAACTTGCTATACTTCCTGAATAAGTGGAGTTAAAATTGTTGTGTCACCAGTTAGGCCAGATTTTTTTTTTTTAAATATTCAATTTATATCTTCTATTTAGTAAGACAGCAAAAAACCCCACTATTTAATCAAATCTGAACTCTTAATTTAATTGTCTTTAAAATACCTCTGTAAAGGTTGCCCTTGTCTTCATGTTAATAATGAATTTAATGTGTGATTTTATTTATTTTGGATGATAGATTGTTGTAATACATATCTGTCTTCATCAAGTCTGTTACCCTGAGTGTCATGGACAGAGTGATGGACCATGGAGCATTGTGCAATACCCTGGCTATGTATCAGAACCCTGAAGACTATGTAAAAATGAAAAGTTAAGCCTGTTTTCTGGAAAGTATCTTTATCAAAGTGTTGTAACTCAGTTTATTATTTGATCTCTGATCCCATTCAAGAAAATCGTAACAATACAAAAAAATATATGCAGTTAGAAAGAGCTTTCCTGTGGCTCTGTTTATCTATAAATCTTTGCTCGTGTAGCTTTATTCTGGTGCTTTTAATATTCCAGAAGTTGTCAGATTTTTTCACGTGTATGAGTACTAGCAACTTGTGGCTTTGAGATTGGTAATCAATAGAGATTTCCTACTGCAAACACCTGAGCTGTCACACTGCAAGTTGGAAAGAGAAAAACAAGCAAGCTAAGAAAGTAAGACAGATGAATATAGCACAGTCGAATATGAGAAAACTAGAAATACACGAAATGTTCCACATCTAAGAGGTATGAGTTCTTTACTGTCACAGTCCAGCAAAGTTTTTATTTGTGAAGGAGGATTAAAAGCATATGCAAGTGACATTAAGCAAACAGTCACTGCAACTGTTCCTCAGTGCATATTGCAAAACGTGCCTGAAAACATAACTTTTGTATAGCTAGGCTGCTCGTAGTAGCTAGGTTCTCTAGCTAACTTAAAACTAAACTGGTCATACCAGAATGAGCTATGGCCTAAATCAAGGCTGTTGCCATCACCTTATCTTCTCTTCTTCCCAAGAATCAAGTGATGGTGGGAAGAAGAGAAGATAAAGCAGAGGCAGCTTCCTTTCTCCATTCACTGGGGCTGGTACTACAGTTTGTATGACCAGGGAGTTGAACTGTTTGAAACCTTGCCCCAAGTGCAGTTAAAGCTACTTTTTTAGCTTAGTCTTTATTCATTATAGTTAGATCACCAGAAGGAAAGGTTATTATTTTGCGGGGTCAGTAAGTTGTGACTGGGACTACAGGTGCAAAGCTGCTAGTACTGCTGTGGAGGAGATTGGTGTGTGCATCATGATATATGGAGAACATGACTATCCATTTCAGCAGCTGGCCATATATATGAAATTAAGTGTAATATGAAACAGCATCCTAGCTTTTGACTTGATTGCTCCCTGAATCATTCACAACACAATTTCAGGAGCATGAAAGCTGGTTCAAGAAGAAAGATGGGAACAGAGAAACCATGACTGCCCAGCTTGCGTTCACTTACACTGCCATGTGCTTTGCAACCAGAATAGCTGAAGTATATTCAGAACCCTTGCAGGTTCTGAATATACTAAGGAAAGAACCCAGAACAGTATTCAAATTTTATAAATTGTGTGCTATGCTTTATTAAGTGGAACTGTAAAGTTACTCTCAGTACTGTTGCATAATGAGCCATTGCTGGAAAAACTAGTTTATTTTTATGCCACCATGGATGGTGGTTTGATTACAATGGGGAGCCTCTTCATTCTTGTGTTCAGTGCATTGTGCCAGAACTCATTTATGTTCTTTCCTGGCAATTTTCTCACAGCTCTAAAATTGTGGACACAGGACCTAATCCAAAAATGTTGTTAAGCACATGCACTGCTAAGTCTATGTAGTCTCACTGAACTCACAAGGGAGAGCAGTAGGCAAAGTGAAAACAACCCTCCAGTCTTTCTGTATCAACTGCATTTGGTCTTTCTCGCTGTAGAGTTGGTTGTTAGCCTGAAAGAAATGTCATATTAGGACAGCTGCTTCTCCTATTCTTGTTAGCATTTTGTTGATTTCATCAAATGGAGAATAGGTCAAGGCTCCATCATGAACATGAAGCTAAGCCAACATATAAATACCCTTGAGCAGCAGTTTTAACATTTTAGAATATTTATAGCCAACAGCTAAACTTTAGTATAATAAACTGTTCATGGGCTGTATTAGTTCATTTTCCCTAAAATACAGTTTTTATTCTGGCTGAATTCCAGACATCTGAGCATGGACTAGAAATCAATCTGGAGTGGTCTAAAATTAAATTACCATTCGTTCTTTTCTTTTCCCTTTGTTAAAAGGATTTTTCAGAAGAGCTTTCTGATAGTCAAAGTAATGCAACAAATGTAACTAAACTAAAAAAAAAATAAAAATATTCAAGAACACAAGAACCCCTGTTAAATTTCACTTGATTTCTGAGAATTATACACTGACTTAAGGTAGTGTGCTACATCAAGTATTTCAAAATTTATTTTTTGGATTCTCATTATTTGATATTTATAATAATGACCTATATCGTGCACTTCAATGCACAGGCAAGCTAGAAAACATACACCATTTAGCCAAAACTGATTTATTTTTCCAGTAACTGCATCCAGCTGTCCTTTGGTAACCCATAAGATCTATATTTCAGATTTGTTTCTTTTTCTGTTGATCATCTTTGTTTTGGATTGATTCCCCTCCTGCTCCCAGCTTCTTCTTTCATTCTCTAATCTTGGAGTCCTGTTTTTCTTTCTGGAGATTAATAAATAGTTTTCAGTGCATGGCTTGTACTGTTTGATAGAGATGTAGAATATATTTATGGTTATTTACAGTTATGAAGGCAGAGGTGATTGGGACTGCTGGATGTCCCGTCTAGATATCAGGGCCACCTTGCATGTTCTGTTCTGTGACTTTGTAGTCTGAAGTTCATTAGGTAATAGGATGTTTCCAAATTTAAACCAACGATCATATATAGCATTTAAGTTACTCACAGAGAAGAGTCATTAAATTAAATGCAAGATTTAATTAACTTGGAGAATGATTAGAGAGTGTTTTCCCCAAACTGAATTTTGCCGTATTCATATTTACTACTCATTTGTTTCTTCTTGCAAATTCGGATTCATTTCTACAAGACTTTAGGCAAACATCTGCCAAAGTCCATTCCCGCCCGAACTGAGCAGTGCCTGTCAGTTATTAATGCCAAGAAGAGCAGTCATCTGCCAATTAGCATCTCTGAACTTGCTCCCGAAAGAACAAATGAGCACTAATGTTGATACAGGTAGGAGTTTGCACACAGGCAGCCATGAATTGGGCAATATGGACATCAGCTAAAGCTGTTCTAGAAGCACTCCTTGGGTTTGTGCATGACGTTGATTTTTGTTATTTGCTCCCTGCAGTCAGATTTTAGAGGGTCATTTACAAAATTACAGAACAGAAGCAATAACATTAGCTAATGCTATTGTTAACAAATAACCAAAACGTAGCCAACTGAAATGTTAAGTATATATGCTGCTGGCAGGCTAGAGAATCTGGCAGCGTGCTCAGACTTATTTCTGCAAACGAGTGAGAATATATATGCTTGTGGAAAGGCAGACAAAAGTTAATTCAAAAAAATTAATACAGGATAAATATTCTCTAATTCTCAAAGCCTTCCACCTAAATCGCTATATTTCCAACACAGATTTTTATTTTTTTGCCAACACTTATTTGACCTCTGAGTTATCTGTGGCTTCACTCCCAAACTTTTTATTCCTCCATGTTTTTCCTACTGATTGGCCTGTAGTTCTGGGAGATACAACTATAACGTTTCTTCTTTCTTCTTCTTCTTCTTTTTTTTTTTTTTTAATTTATTTTTAAAGAGCAATATGAGTGCTCATATTTGTAACTTCTCTGCCAGCTCTTGGAAGTACTCAGTTTCTGTGTCAGAGTAGTGAAGGGGGCTTTCCTCTTGCATTCTTTTCCCTTAATCCTAAACTGTGGAATATTCAAATAACCCTCTGAAAGTGGGTGTTTCAAGAGCGTTCATCATTGTCAGTTACCACAGAAAAATGGAGGTTGTTTGAATTCTTGAGATGTACATTTGAGATCTGTGGACTGATTTTACTACATATACATTATTGTCAGTGCAGAACCATGGTGGTGTGCTTTGTTCTAAAATAGAACAAAGAAAACCTCTGTTTTTACAGCAGACAGGATGGGTTTTAAAATCTGCTATGTCCATCAAGTAATGCATGCTGCCTGATTTTGCCATAAGTAACAGTTTCAAGGGAGACTGTTCTTGGCAGGCACTGCTTGAAGTGGAATTAGCAGGCTCATGATGAGAGAGATCACAAGAGACCTGCTGTCTTTACAGGTACGTAAAGTACCCCACAACATTTTCTTCAGGAGTCTCTGGTTAGACAAGATATACTGCTGTGTTTTGTGCATCATCAGAGAAAAAAATCTGCCTGACATTCATTTGTTCCGTTTGCCCAGTGATACCTAATACCTCTTTCCACCTGCCATCCCAGCAGAAGCTGGAGGCAGTATTTCCAGAGTTCTTCCAGCACGAGGCAGTTTGTCTCATATTGAGCTAAACCTGAGAAGTTTATAAAAATTTTACATTGTTTTCCAACACAGATTTATGACCAATAGAAAAGGGAATGTCTTTGTAATTGTTTCACCTTAACTATTGGAACAGAATAACGCTGATACTGTAGCAGCGATAAATTGCTTTGTCAGCTCTGTTGATGATGAGCATCATAAGAACATCGGCACTGCCCACGTAGTTGTGGTATTGGCTCAGCTCAGCATTTCTCTTGGCCTGCTTGTGATGACAATGCCCTATTCAGTCTTTTTTTAAAGTTAGTCTAAGTGAGATCAGAATATCAGTCTTTCGTGTTGCCATTGGAGGAGCCCTTCATAAATGCTATCCTGCTGTTTAGCAGCGCTTTAGAATTAAATTTGAAAATTCACCTGTTTATACAGAGATAAAACATACTGAGCACCTTATGGAGTTAATTCATACAGAGGCTAAATATTGATGCGCTGTGAATGGATTTTCAGTAGGTTTGAATCTTGTCTAGGTAATAGTGTTACCAATACTATATGGTACTATAGGCCAATGAAGGACTAATAGCATAATAAGGAAATATTTTTTTTCCAAATCCTAGAAATTGAAATTATGAGTTTTAAGTAACAAAATCCTGACAGTGACTATCATTTTGAAGTGCCTGCTCCCCAACTGTCCTACCTAGAAATGTATGGTAAGAGCTACATTATAATTTTGGTATTCTGCTCATTATTTCTACCATGCAGTCTCAACTCATTGTGGGGCCTTTAGATGATGTATTAGAAATGATATATTTAATAGAGAGAGGAAAAATAGTGACTCATTACCTGCTGTACACTTGATGGGAATGGAAGTTGCTGACTCAGGCAACACAATACCAGACACAAAAAGTTCAGTTTTGCTTACAAATATAACTGATTAGATTAATTCAAGAAAAAAGGAATATGAGTTGGAAAGTATGAGTGTTTCTGACCTTTTGGAGGATCTGCAGAGCTCTGTAGTATGGTTAAGTTGTACATTTGGAACTCAAGTATTTGTTTAACCAAGCATACAGTGTAATAATGAAAACTGTGCTAACCATATTCATGAGGCGCCTCTAATTCTCATTGTTACGTGGCTTGTATTACATGTCCCCCAACCTCTGTCCCTATGATTTGACTGAGCTCACAACAGTGGAATGAGGCAAAGCTGCCAAAATCTTACATTTCATTCATCAAACCATTGAACAAAAATGTCTTATTAAGTTATGAACATATTAAATCTGTTCTGGAATTAATTTCTGATGACTTATTTTAGATGTAATTAATTATGTGAAGGTTTGTGCCTGTGTAGCTTTGAATTCCCTGTTGAGATCTGTTGAGATTTATTTAGGACTACTGATGCTTAATTGGAATGCTTATCCATATAGTCAGCTTATTGACCTAATAGAATTAGAAAGAAGCAGACTTTTGCCTTTTCCAAATGTCATCCCTACCAGATTCCTAACATTTATAAAAGGAGAAGAATGGACGACAAGTTTCTACTGGCTCCAGTGAATCCAAATGTCAGACTTTTGTTCCACTGACCTCGGTATTCACCATCAAGAAAGCAGATGACATCTTTTCTTGAATTGATTTGATTGCTGTTGGTTGCTCTATGTTAACATAGTGGTATATAGATATATGCAATGTATGCAAGGCCATTGATACCACTGATAGGCATTCTTTTTTAATAAAATGCTCTTTGCATCAAGAGCATAAAGAGCTACATTTTGTCTGCCTACATCAGGCACCTTACCTTCAGCATTTGAAAAATCAAGCATTTGTTTCAAGCTTCATCACTCATTCATTCACCTCACCAGCCTCACCTTCTGGTTGGCCCCTGAAGAAAGCCAGTTTCTCTGAAGAACTAACTGAAGAACTGATTAAGATACCTATGTATTTCCATGGGTAGTTCTGGGTCTCACCCTGCTGCCTGCATATAGCAGCACAGTGCTTCTGCTTGCTGTGCAGGGAACCACATGGAAATGGGAGAAACTCTGAACTCAGGCACTCATGCCTGTATGTGTCTGTGCTGGGACTTCCCATGCCATACACACACATTTAGCTTGTTTAACCTTAAGCAGTTCCCTGAACAACTTTGCACAGCTGAAAAAATGTCTGAGGCAGTCCTGGAAAGGTAAAAGACAAAGGTTGGGGAAGTGGAGTTGACTACTGAGGATCAATACTGCTTACGCTGTTTGGCTGTGTTTATAGAAATATAGTGTCTGCAAGTTACCTCTGTCTATTTGGTGCTCAGGAGATTAATCACTGTGTTAAGTTTAGATGCCAAAAAGCAGGGAGAAGTAACAAGAAGTTCTCAGTGCTTTTTATACATTTAATTCAGTAGTAGTTAAATGGATGTACAGTAGGCATAACTTCTGTGTTCTAAGTGGCAGTTGTAGTGAGTATACTAAATGGTGTAGAGCAGAAAAAAATCCGTGGAAGGAAAGAGTTTTTGAAAAACTTGATAGAATCATAGAATCATTTGAGTTTGAAGAGACCTTAAAGATCATCTAGTTCAGCTCCCTTGCAATGAACAGGAACATCTGCAGCTAGATAAGGTTTTTCAGAGTGTAGTCCAGCCAGACCTTGAATGTCTCCAGGGATGGGACATCTACCACCTCTCTGGGCAACCTGCTCCAGTGCTTGACTACCATTATCATAACAAACTTTTTCCTTATTTCCCATCTAAATCTCCCCTCTTTTAGTTTGAAACAATTTCCTCTTGCCCCATCACCACAAACCCTGCTAAAGAATCTGTCCCCTTCTTTCTTATAGACCCCTTCTAGATACTGAAAAGCTGCTATCAGGTCTCCCCAGAACCTTCTTTTCTCCAGGCTGATCAGCCTCAGCTCTCTCAGCCTGTTCTTATAGGGGAGGTGTTCCATCCCTTGGATCATCTCTGTGGCCCTCTGGAGACACTCTAACAAGTCTGTGTCTCTCCTGTACTGAGGACTCCACATCTACACACAGTACTCCAGGTGAGGTCTCACTAGCACAGAGTAGAAGGGCAGGATCACTTCCCTTGATTTACTGACCATGCTTCTTTCAATGCAGGCCAGGAAATTGCTGACTTTCTGGGCTGCAAGGGCACATCGCTGGCTCATATCCACCAGTACTCCCCAAGTCCTTTTTGGCAGAGCTGTTCTCTGTTCTTTTGTCCCCCAGCTTGAATTGACAGTAGGAGTTGCTGTGAACCAGGTGCAAGACTTTGCACTTCAGCTTTGTTGAACCTAATGCGGTTCTCCTGGGCTCATTGCTTGAGCCTGTTTAGGTCTTTCTGAATGGCATCCTGTCTCTCAGGTCTGTCAAGTATACCACACAGCTTGGTGTCATCTGTAAACTTGCTGAGGGTGCACTTGATCCTACAGTTGATGTCACTGATGAAGGTATTAAAGAGCATCAGTCCCAGTACTTACTTCTTAGGGACACCACTCATCACTGATCTCCATGCAGACACTGAGCCGTGACTACTATTCTCTGAGTATGATCTTGCAACCAGTTCCTTGTCCATTGAACAGTCCACCCATCAAATCCATATCTTTACAATTTAGGGAGAAGGATGTTGTGAGGGACCATGTCAAAGGCCTTGCTGGAATCCAGATAGATGACATCAGTGGCTCTTCTCTTGTCCACTGATACAGCTACACCATCATAAAAGGCTACTAGGTTGGTCAGGCAGGATGTGTCCTTGGCGAAGCCATGCTGATTGTCCTATATCATCACCCTCTCTTCCATGTGCCTTAGAATAGCTTCCAGGAGGATCTGTTCTGTGATATTCCTTGGCACAGGGGTGAAGTTAACAGGCCAGTAGTTCCCTTGATCATTCTTTCTACCCTTCTTAAATTTGGATGCGACATTGCCTTTTTCCCAGTCACCAAGGCCTTCATCTAATCACACTCTTATATTTCAAGGTGTTTTACTTCTGATTTTCTCTAATCTGGTCCAATGAACTCCATTAGTGATTGAAGTACATTTTCTATTGTTGCTTCATCTAAAAGGAGTCTCATCTTTATTGTTTGAGTCTGTTCCATGACATAGATCAAATTACAGAAAGTTAGGATAACCTCAAAAGCTCACTTCTCTTCCAAATAAAAATTAATGTAGGTGCACACAATCTATGGACATGATGTTGGCAACAGAATTGTCAAAACGTACTGTTCAATTTTAGCTCATGTTTTGGAGTAAAGATTTCTGTAATTGGTTTCTTCTTATTCATATATTCATATTCTGGCAATGCTCTTTTTGCTTCAAATGGAATGTATTCTTAGAGAAAAAATGCTTGCAGATGCAATTGTTTTCATCTAGAGTATTTGGTTTTCCAGTTCTGTTTTTAACTGGATGTTTCCTTTTACAGATCACGAAAGTATGAAGTATATTTCTGTGCTCCCACATTCAAGTAAATTCAAAGAGCATATTTTCATCTCAAATCTCAGTATTTGTCTTACCTATACCTTCCATAGGAGTGTTGTTGTTGTTTGTTTGTTTATGTTTTTTTCTCCTATTGGAATAGAAAATGTTGCTACATTATGATAACTAAAAATTTTATTTTGTGCATCTATTAGTACTTTATACTGCTCCTCTGTCACAGGTATATCAGATGGATTTTTTGTTTTTGTAGTTTTGGAGCAATTTGAGTTCACAAAGATTTCATTATTCTCTGGTGAAGTTTATGTTACTGTGTGAAGAGCTGGCAAAATTTGTCTTTATCAGTGAAATCGAATGTAAGAGGTATTTCTAAATACCTGAAATGTAACTGCTATGTGATCTGTGATCAGCTTTTGCAAAACCAAAGATGTGTCTTCCTGCTAAAACTTATTTCTGGCTATCCTTTGTACTGGGTTAGTTTACCTCCTATTGTCTGCTATGAGGTTCTCTCATACAAGACTATGAAACAAACTTGGCAAAACCGATCTTTTTGTTTTGTGGATGCTCAGTGCTGGTTCCTCATTCAGTTTAGGCTGGTCTCTGTGCAACAGTTATGTTTATGTTTGCTCAGCGCATACATCTGTGATAAAAGCAGAACAGAAATTAATGAGGTCACTACCATCTTTTTAATGTATAGACCTGTGTACTTCACTATAGATAACAAAAATGAGATGATTAAATTTAGGAATTGTTCTAGTCTGGAAATTTAGTCAAATGCAGTCAAGTCTTGAAAACCTCACTTGGATATAGCATTGAAAGTAGCTTCTTATTTTGCTCCTCATGTGCAAAATCATGTTACACTTCCCCATCAAGGAAATGAACTTTTATTAAAATACTCAGCAGACTTCAGGAGCCATGTGCTGTTTAAGAGAGTGGATTACTCTAATCCTACAATGCTGCAGATAAGATGTTGCAATTTTTTAATCTTTTTTTCATCAGGTTTGGATTTTTCAAGGGTTCTCATTAGGAAAAAAATCAATTTTATTCCCTCCAGATGTTTTTTCTAGGGATATTGTTTTTCTGAGCATCTCTAACTTAGATCTGACTTGATGCAATTTACATGGTATCATTTACATGAAAGCTTTCCTTGCCTGAGCTTCATTCATTGGCTCTCAGAGCCCTGATCCCTTTCTCTTTAAGGTTGAGAAGTGAGACTTGTGAAGTCTCTGTCTACCTGTTCACATATAGCTCTAATGTCTATCTGCAAAGCAGACATCATCAGTTCAGGTAGGGAAGGAACTGACCATACCTACTGGTATCTGTGGCTGTTATGTTGCCTCAAATTTCTCTGCTCTGCAATCCCACTTTTTTAGCTGACTTTTTTTCTTTGGTTTCGTCATGCTTGTGGATGTTTGGGGAAGGTGAGTAACCATTTGAGAGGTTGGTCACCTACCATTTAAGTGACATCTACCTGTTTTTTCTTATGCTCATGAGTGGAGAAGGTCAGTTTAAAATGCATTCGTCAGAACTGCTTTTCTTCTTCTATCATCTTCTCATTTCTGCCTCTTAGATTATTAACTGTTGTTTTCTCAGTCTGATTTAAATTTATTTATTTGGAGAAGGAAAAAGTACAGCTGTGTCTTATTAGGTTTAAACATCTAAAAACCTCTCATTCAAACAATTTTTCTTTTCTCTAAACAGAAATTATCTTTGGAAAAAATGCTTCTTTCAAGGCTACTCTCCGTAAGATGTTTGCCTGATAAGAAAAGCCTTTTCTCATAAGAATGATGTCTCATCGGCACAAAGGCTGAATACCTTTTAACTCACTTTTCTCGTATCTGAAATTTTGTATAGTTTTGCATTCTCTCATCTTGTCCTGCAGGATCAAAAATACATATATGTATTCAAAAAAATATTAGTGAAAAAATTGAAGACTCACGATTTTATCTTTCCGGATAAGCCACTTATAGTTTAACCATTTATATGCACATTTATCATATTAAAAACAGAATTTTTAAGCAGTTTAAGTAGAGTAATTATACTTATTTTGGCCCCTGATCATACACTTATGACAACAGTTTGTTGTATATGTGCTATTCGTAGACAGGTGGTTTGCAGAACTGAGGCCTGAGCTAGTGTTCTTGTTCTAGTTTTTCTGTAAATATTTATTCCTTGCTTTTTCTTTACAAATGGAAGTGTTTTAAGACAAAGCCCTTGACTACCACTAGAGAGCTGTTTTTAAGATACGTTGTTCTAACCATTTTAAATTTCAGCCTTCATAGCTGTTTTAATACTGTGTACTCTGAGTCTGTAGTTTTGTGTTATGTTTCAGTGAAGTATATGTTTTTTTGAAATCAAGAGAAAAATAAAAAAGGACAGTAGGGTAAAGAAAAGTTCATTTAATTTAATTTTCCTTTAAATTTATGTGAAAAGCATTAACTGTGAGGTGGTCAATTGTGTACTGCTCCACCAATTTAAAAAATATACGTATCTTTTCCTTATAAAATATTAGATCTTTTCTATATGCATCCTCTTTACCACGTTCAATTGCCTTAGTGAATGCTGTAAATGACAGTGATTCACAGGTTTAGCCTGGGCAGAAGTTCAAAAACCTATGTCAGAAACAGATCTAGGAAGGAAAAGTAACTGAGTAAAGTCCATAATTAATGAGCCTCCCTGTCTAATTCCATAGATCTGATTTAACAGAAATTTGGGGTGGATGGTGTTGTTTTGGGGTTGGTTTTTTTTTGGCTCCTCCTCTACTTCACATTGGTCAAGTTGGATAGAAGCATATGTTTGAACTTGCCCGGAGACTTCTAAAAACATTCATAGCTTTATAAAGCAGGGCATATCGCAAGAAGGTAATTTAATAAAGAGTAGAAGCCTCATTTCGAGTTTTCCTTTACTCACTTGTATGGATTAATTTGCCTCACTTGGATCAGATCTATCTAATTATAAAGCTACATAACAGGTTAAAGGAAACTGAAAAAAAAAATCATGCCTGATACTAATGCACCTTCTTCTCACTTTAAATTATTTTGTTTGTTTGTTTCAAATTTCTTTCTAATGGAAAAGCCTTCTGGCCACGAAGTATAATGATCTGTTACTTCACAAGTCAAGGAGTTACTTTTGAAAGATGTCTTCTAATTCTGTAGGGACAAATTTATACCTGCTATTTAAGAAGATGGATGTACTTTGGAACTCAGCCAGCTAGGCACTTGATTTCACCTCCTCTGTAGGTACCTAGGTGACTAAACCCCTTAATTTGGTTCTCCAATTAACTTCAAAAGTAAAATTCCATTAGATTGAAATACTCAACTTTGAAATGAAAATAAAAAATGTTACTCATTTTTTGCCCTTTAATGTTTTTCTAAAGCTTAGTTTAATGTTGTTTACCAAGCTTTTATTGCTGTCTCCTCTGGACTTAGCCTTGATAAAATATAATTTTATTAGTAGATTTCACTGATGTTATAGTTTCTGACATTTCTTATTTTGGATGATAATGCTGTATGAAAAGGTCTCTGTGTGTGGCACAGTTAACTGTGGTAAAATTTTACTTTCCATTTGTATTCACATGCTGTCATACAGGTGGTGTGTTAAATGGAATAAATGGTTGCAGCGGTATTTTCAGAGGTGCAGTCACTGTTTTACTGGTGTGTTTTATGCATGTTGGAAGTACGTCTTTTTGAAAAGAGAATAGCTTCTTGTCTTCAGTGTGCCTGATTCATAACCCATTATGTCCTGTACTAAACATAGCGTTTCTCATCTATCCTGAGCTTGTTCCAGGAATGTGTTGTGTAACATCTGGCACTGGACAACCAGAGGCCTGGTCCTGAGTGCCTGGAAATTATTTCAGCAGAAGCTGAGGTCTCCCAGAACCTCCCAGGCTGTGCTTGGTGCTGCCCGCCATGGAGCCTCTGCTGGCTGCCCATCTCATGTCAGGGCACTTTTGCACCAGCCAGGAGTGTGGTGTTAAGCCAAAATTTGCATTCTTACTGTTGCTTATGCATGCCTGTTGCTGTTATTGGACCAAGCTGGAAGGCAGTTTTCTCCTGAGATACAGAAATGGGTTGCCAAAAACAAATTCTGTATCTTCAGCTTTCTCTTGGATTTACTTTCTCCCTATTGTCTTTCTCAATATTCTTCCTTTCTAACACTTCGTAGCAGATTGTTATTCATCAGGCTGCATTATTGCCAATTGCTGGCTTGTTTCACACAGGCAGTGCCATGAACAGTGAAATGGGGGACTGCAGTTGCAGATAAATATTAGTTGAGATACCACAGAGAATTTCCTATTGAGACAAGCTGTTGTCTTTCTTTTCTTCTAGTTTCTCTCTTTTTCTTTTTCTTTTTCTTTTTCTTTTTCTTTTTCTTTTTCTTTTTCTTTTTCTTTTTCTTTTTCTTTTTCTCTTTCTTTCTTTCTTTCTTTCCTTCTTTCTTTCTTTCTTTCTTTCTTTCTTTCTTTCTTTCTTTCTTTCTTTCTTTCTTTCTTTCTTTCTTTCTTTCTTTCTTTCTTTCTTTCTTTCTTTCTTTCTTTCTTTCTTTCTTTCTTTCTTTCTTTCTTTCTTTCTTTCTTTCTTTCTCATTTCAGATCTTTATTTTAAATCTCATTCTTTTAAATCTTTTTGTTGCACATCCTATAGTCTGTTGAAGATAGCTTTTTTAAAATTAAAAAAGAAAATAGAAACCCAGTGTTACAATCTCTTTTCCGTACATAATAGGGTATTTTCATGTCTTAAACTTATAAAGGGTTTTGTCATTACAGACACCAGAAAATGATGCATTGGACTAATATTTTCCAAGAGCAACTTAGGTATTTATTTTTTAAATGAAGATATACAGCAACTTATCTGTTTATTAGATCATGAAGAGTCTTCATGACGCTGTTCTGAACTAGAAATGTGATTGCTTTCACAGTGTCTCTTTTCTAAATGAAAGACTTGAGACACCTGTTTTGGTGTTTAGGGACTTAGGAGGAATGGACAAATATTATAAGAAATCACTAGAGAGCTTGTGCTCTGCTTTAGCCCTACACATGCCTTATATGCACCAAGTGACATCTGTTGGACTGAAAGTTCCCCTCAATTCCCCTGAATTTCACCAAGTCAGTGGGGATGCATTTGAATGCTTTGCAAGTCCCTTGCAAAACCTCATCCTTTGGGCATTTCGTGAACATTAATAAAATCCACTCATGCTACTTCAGAGCAAAACTCCAACCTGACAGCTATACATTTAAAAAAAAAAACTCAAATAGGAGAAGGGAGACATTAAGGGAGAGCTCTGCTTATTAAGGCACCTTTCTCCAGTGCAGAGCTTGATCCACTCCAACTGGACACAGACACTTAGTAGGCAGTCCCCTTTTGATAAAGGAAGAGATGCTGTTCCAACAGATACAAAGCATAATTATTTATTTATTTATAATGGACTCTTTATTTTGAAGATATTTTGTTGTCTCCCTGAACTATGTAGACACATGACCAGACATTCACTTTTTTGGTGTTTCAGCCCCTAAGTTAATGATTCCTAAGTAAGTATTCTGAATTTCTCTTGAAATTCCAATTCGGCTTTTAGCACATTGACTTTCCAGTGTGCAGAATCAAATTTAGATTAAATTTACCTACTATGTTGTTGTCTCTTGGTTTTCCATCCCGATCATTCAGGCCCAGATTCACAAGTACGTTTAGGATCCTAATTTCTCTTGGATTTGAGTTTTAGTTTTGCATGTACGCATGACTGCATATATCTATGGAATGATGAAAATGTGTTGGAGAATGGATCTTTGGGAAGGATCTGAATGACAAGCAAATGGGTAGCTGGCTCCAAGGGGCTGATGGGGAGAGTCACTTCTCAGAGATCTGCACTGAAGGTGGCAGGAATACAAGAGAGGGAAGGAAATTCCGTTTGGGGCGCAGAAATGAACAGTGAGGGCAGCATAATTTTTCTGGGAAAAAAATGTGAAAAGACAAAGCCCATATGGATTTCTTTCAGCTTTTCCGTTGCTGAGCTCTGCCTTGTTTTGGTTCATAATGATTTTCCAAGTACAGCATACTTAAAAATAAATCAGTATTTTCATCAGAGTTTATGCATTTGAAATCCTTATTCTGTTTTTAAAATGCAGCTGTTGAGAATCACTTAGGATTGCTTACATTTTTTGTGCTTTTTTCCTGATAAGTTATAGCTGTCTCTTTTTGCCAGCTAGTTTTCACAACAACTTCAGAATTAGACTTGTAAAACTATTAAAATATAGTTGACAAGCTGAACTAATAATTCTTGTGGTTTTGAACTTGTACTTCTTTTGTTTTGATCTTAGTTCAGACTTGGATTTAGGCTGACTGATCTGCTGCGTAGGCCTATGGGCTTCAACACAAGGCACTTAAAAGCTCTATGGTCATATACAGTGTCCAAAAAAATTAACTACAATGGAGGATAAACAAAAAAATCTATTGGGAAAATAGTTTGTTTTTTCATAATCATTTATGGAGCAGCATAAATTAGCTTGAAGATAATAGCTTTTGCAAGCTGTTCTTTGGATTTTTGTCACAGCTAAAACTATGCTTTTTGATGCATTAAGCACACACTGAAAACCTTGCTGTATCTCTATAGCTCTGGGTAGTTTAACTTTCTGTCATGGTCTCTTCGTTCTCGATGCATATGTGATACATTACTGAACTGATAGTCTACATGGAATTAAAAGCTAAAAAGGATCCTCTACTTTCATCTTTTCCTAAGCTATACGCTATCATCAAGATTATGTGTTTTTATATTTATGGTCTTATATCAGGAAGAGGTCTTTGTTCCTGTTTGTTCAAGAAATGCTGTACAGTCAAGGTATGCCATGACGCTGTAGTCTTTTGCAAGAAGCCATGTGGTTGAGGTTTGACTGGAACATCTGTATGTTTCTTGACAATTATGTTACTATGAGTAACAGCCTCCATGACAAAGAGAAGACTGTGTGATAGATTGTGACATGTGGCAAAGGAAAAAAGGACAAATCAGCCTGCCAGTTTACTTCAAAAGATGTGTCCATTCTCTGTATCTCCAATAGATATGGGTATTGGAGATGTCTGTAGATATCTTAAAACAGCTTGTGTTTTCCTTCATGTTTGGTAATGGCACAATTTGAAGGATGCATGGCATTGAAACCAGAAGAATTCTCTGTATGTAAAAAAAAAAAATGCTGAGGCTTTCATCCTCTTGCTTCAAAACTTGTTCAGTGTTTTTTTTTTTTTACTGAAGTAAAATACAGTAGAAGAAGCTTACTTTTAAGCCTCATCTGATTGTTAAGTCATCACACTTCATAGATTAAGTACAGATGTCAATATGTTGGATATTCGTGAATATAATGAAAGGAGATATTCCTGAACCGATTTTGTCATCTGTATGATTGTGTAAGCCTTGCTGACAGATATTCCTAAACTTATGATATTGATGCAGTAATTCCTTCTACAGGCGGAAATTTCTTGCGTTTATTTTCAACTCTTACATCAGATGTTGCAAACAGTCACAGCCAAATAAAAAAGAGAATAAATAGCTTTTTAGTAGCTAACAATTATGAGAACATCTCCTTTTGTAGTCTAACATTTATTGTGCAAAAGACTGTGGAGCAGGTTTTTCAATCATCCCACTTCATAATGTCACTTAAACCACTGAAGCTGTCGGGATACGTGTTATGATGGAAATAGTAGCATGGGGACCCAATTCAGCAGTCATCCATTTTGACTGCAATATTCAGGCAGCCGAAGTCAGTGGGTTTCCAGAATGTTTTAATATCAACAGACTGCCATACTGAATAGGAATAGATTTATGCATGTGGTTATTTCATGCACTGAGTTCGAATTTAAGGCTGGAACGATTCTTCTGGATGTGCAAGCCCTCTCTATTTGCATTGCCATTACAATATGAATGATAAATATATTCCTACATAGTTGCAGCATTAATTAATTATATATGTACCTGAGATTATTGGCTCCAAAACAGAAGAAAAGTAGTAGTTAGTTAACAATAACCTTTGTGTCAGATTGCTTTTCTGTTGTCTGCAATGTCCAGGGTTCTTCAGTCCCTCTGAACTCTAATATTAAATATTTGAAACAGCAAGTATGTCAGACACCAGCAAGAATTCATACAGACCCCAAAGATGAGAATTTTCATGTGGAAATTATTTTTCTTCTGTTGATGGGTAACCTCCTGATATCATCCAACACTCAGATGCTCACAAAGGCCTGGTGACAGCTTCCTGTCAGAGTTCCAGCCCATTGCCTGTCTATTATATTCATGTGCTAGCACTGTAAATTGTCACTGAAAAATACTTAAGGCAGGGAAGTCCTTTAATGAGAGTTTAACCTGAATCACACTGTTCATGACCATGCTGTCTGCTTAAATGTCATGAGTGAGGGATTAGGAGATTTACACTGGCTGTTGCTTCTCACTCTATGGTCAAAATAGAACTGGTTCAAGAAGAGTAGCAGGAAAAGCAGTTAAGCCACCTGCTAAAGTCATTGCTTGGACCAAGACTTGCAAGGCAGCTTCTCAGAATTCACTGCATACTTTCATAAATGATATTGTGTTGACATTCAGTTTCTCAGAAGTTCCAAGTGTTCCTTGGCTTTGCTTTGGGCCTCGCAGCTATTTGCAGCTCCTGCAGAACTTTAAAAGCTTTCCACGGGGACTCTGTGTGTACAGTTCATGCAAACCAGCTTGAGACTGTGAACCCTCTGCCTGTACTTTAATCACACTGCAAATTTCATTTCTATTGTAATACTACTTGAACTTCTATTTTTTCCTGGTAAAATTCCAGCCTCATAGCATGGTGCTAGCAATGAAAAATTTTTGCATTCTGAGCCTTTGGTAAGAATCATAGAAGAATCACCAAGGTTGGAAAAGACTTCTGAGATCATTCAGTCCAAGAAGCTGGTATTGAGAGGAAAGATGGGTAGTTTGAGAACTACTCCATCCAGTCGTATTGTGAAACTTGTAACAGATTCAAAGGCAAACACATCTGTTGAAAAAAAATGGTTAAGTTTATTCTTTGCAGTACAGCTTTTTTTTTCTAGTATTTAATGATAAACAACCCAGTGCTCCTCTTCTGAATTATTTCAGTTGATGACAATGGGACATTGATAGGTGGGGCTTTAAGGCACTGTCTTATTTCTGTTGCATTTTCTTTTTGTTACTCTTTCTGTGTATGACTAGATATTGTATGTAATGCAGTGTCAGCCTCTAAATCAAACTATTAAAACTAGTGATTTCAAAGTTCAATGTACTGTAAAAGAAATGTCTGGGCCAACTCTACGTTTTATCCAACAGCTCCACTCTGTCTTGAAGCTTTGATTTTCCTTTAGACTTTGTAAATAGATCTAGATTCACAATTAGTGCATGCCTCATACATTTCACCTGTTTTAAAGTTAAGTACCTTTACAGCTTTTAAAAAAAATCTGCTTTTCTCTTTTCTACAAAAAGTGCAGCTGGGAGTTAGGGTGTGGGAACCTCTTTCTTTTCTCTTTTCTTTCTTTTCTTTTCTTTTCTTTTCTTTTCTTTTCTTTTCTTTTCTTTTCTTTTCTTTTCTTTTCTTTTCTTTTCTTTTCTTTTCTTTTCTTTTCTCTTTTTTCTTTTTTTTTTCTTTTCTTTTTTTCTCTTTTCTTTTTTATTTTTTTGCAACTCAAAACGATCTGTATATGGTAATATTAATTGGCAAATGAAGAGCTGTATTTTGGATTGGTTGTTTCTAATTCCACCATCTTAAAAACTACTTTTTCCATTCTCATCTTTCTGTCAAATCCACTGTTTTTGACAGTACTTTGTATTTCCATGGGTAGCCAGTTCCTTTTTGTAAAAAGCATTTTGTGATTGGAACATTCTTCCTTAGTTGTAATTTGTTACCATGTTAAAAACAAACAACAAACAGAGAAAAAAACAAACACCAAAAAATCCCTGAAAACCTCTGTAAAACAGCAACAAAAAAGCACTTCTCTGATCTTTCAACACCACACCAAAGGACTGAGTTACATGAGTAACTCGGAAATTTCTTTCTATCATACTTAAAGAAAATAATCTTAGCTGGCTGATTTTACTTGCTAATAACTATTGTATGTTTTCAGACTTTGCTGTCCACATGTAGGTACTAATTTTGTTCAGTAAGTTGTAAGAAATACGGTAATCCTAGTAGCACATCATTCTCTATATAGTGTCACTGAAGTCAATGTAAATCTTTTTTTTTTTTTTTTTCAGAAATGAATTGGCAAATATTGCTCTGGATGCTGTGCATTCTTATAAGTTTAATAGGGTAGCTACTATAAGTATTTTACAGCTTAAAACAATATTTTACTTTTTAGACCTGCCTGCTGGCTTGGAAATCTGAACCTGTGTTTGCATTGAGTTGAGAAGCCTGAATGTAAGGAAGGGAGAACTGGTCTTTGCAATAACCTCTGAGTAGCTCATAAACTAAAGCTGAGAGTGCCTCAGCCCTAGCGCCAGCATACCACCCACAGGAATTAGGATTGGTTAGCCTAAGTGTATCCACTTTAGACTGCTAGCATCTACTGAAGTAGGGGTGCATTAGGATAAGTAGATTAAATTGTGCCACTCATTGCTGAAGATGGTTGATTGGTCAGGCGCAGGCATGCTTATATTGCTTTTATATTTCTGATAGAGGTGATGTGGTCATTAATTGATAATTGTCTTATTAGATTTAAAGGTAAAGAGAGACCCTGAAAACATTAACGGTGGGCCTGTGGTACGTATCTCCTTTAATAAATAACAAGAGTTTGCACTTATGTTACAAAATGCCTTTCATCTGAGTGACATGAAGATTTAAAGAGGTGGGGAGTTGTACTACATTCATTTCAGTACAGGAGGACGTGAGGTATACTGATTCTGAAATTGACTCAAGGTCATGCAGAAAGTCAGGATCAGAATTAAATTTTAGAGCCTAAACAATTTTCTTAAAATATTACATCACGCCAAATAAAAATAGTTATTTTCCCTTGAGAACTGAGAAGAGCTGTACGACTTGTTTCTACCAGTCTTGCTGCTGTTGTGCTGCTGCTGACCGGTGGAACTGCGTGTGGGGTAATACTTTACAGGGCTGAAAGCTTCCTTCTCTGTAGTAGTTTGGAGTAGTTCCCCGTTGACTGCAGTGTATCTAGGATCTCACCCAAATGTGAGTGTGGTTGAGTAAGCTATCTGCTCTGTGGTTTTCGTAAGCTACTGCTCCGTTTTTTAAGGTGAAGATAAAATTATAAAGCTTATCTCTTGAAAAGAGGAAGATTTTTTCCAGAGCCATGATATCCAGTTATTTTCTATGGTGCTGAGGAAGCTTCCTCTGCAGAGTGCTTTCAGGTGAACGGTGATTCTGAGTGCTGTTCTGATGCACTTTGTTTCTCAGGCATTTTTAGAAAAGAAAATACGGATTAACATGTGTACAATAAATAATCCCCATTTATATTGCAAAATCTATATAAATACTGTATCTTAGAATAGTTTTGCAAATATTGGTTTTATTTTAGAGTGGATTGTGCTAAGAATTGGACATTTGTTGCAAGTTCATTAAAATTTTTGGAGAGATTCTAAGGTCACTAGCTTCATTTTGCTTTCTAGATATTATTACTTCTGATTTTTTTTCCTAAAAATTTGCATTGTGCTTTAGAAACGTAATCAGCTGCAAATATAGTACAGTAGAGATTGAATTTTTCTAATGCAGAAAGTCTGCACACACCAGAAGATAATGGAATATGGGATGTTTGTCATGATCTTCTTGCTAGATCACCTCACACCACAAAGTGCGTGTTCTATTAAGTCACCTTATTATCAGTTGTGGAAAAAGAGAAGTCATTTTCAGTGCTTCCAGAAGATTAATTCCTGATTTTTGAGGTTTTTCTTACTTCAAGGATGCTTTTTTAATCAAAGACATTTGTGTTAGCTTGGCTAGTCATTCAGTTCATCCGGCTGTTTGTAGAGTGTGTACAAAGCAGAAGATAAAGTCCAAGAACCAAAAGTTTCAATGGTTTTTCTGCACCTGGTATTGGTGTCTGCTGACAAATACCTTGCTAAGAACATTGGCTTTGGTCGTATGGTTATCTTATTTCTTCTGACAATCTCTTTCTTGTCCTAGAGGTTGAGGACATATAGGAAGCTGAAGTTCTGAAAACTGCAGTAATTTTTTGAGATGTCTTTTTTTTTAATGTATTGAGAGTTCAGTATTTTATCTTTTTTCTTCTTAAAATCTCACCTCATATTTTTCTTCTGCTCAAGGTGAAAATTCAAAGCTTTTATAAACTTACTTAGATATAATCTTCTAATGTTTCTCAGTAATAATCATACTCTCTCCCTTTCTATTTTTCATTCTTCTTTTTTTCCTGTAACAGTATTTGGAAGCTGGGTACTTTTATCATGACTTCTTTTACAATCATGGAATATTTCCTCTATGATGTTTTTTCATTTGTTATTTCATCATAGCAATCTTTCAGGGAAGTCCCTTTCAGAAATTATGTCCCGTTGTGTCTCATTTGCTTATTGTTGATTTTAAGGTTTAGTGGGGTTTTTTTTTCACAATTATTTCAAAGTTTTATTCATTTCTAACAATGGAGCATAGGAGTCAGGCTGTAATTGGGTTTATTTGTCAAAGGAGCTCCCTTGAAAACACAAACGTTTGCAAATTATAACCTATAATATTCATATTATTTTGCTGTCCAGCATGACTGCAGAAAGGGTAAATCCATCATCAGAGCTAGAACGGGTAAATGGATGAAGACACAGTAAAAGGATTTTTAAAACATGCATTCACTGAAGACTGACCATTTATCTGATTTGTCTCCTTATTTCAAGAAGCTAAATCTGGCTAGGAGATTATATTACTTCTCTCCATTACAATTCCATTCATTTCTGCCTTTCTGGCTGCTATTTTCCTCATGTGAGGTCTGATTCAGGAAAATCTTCTGTGTCCCTCTCCTTTGTTTATGAATACACCCAAGATGGTGTTTTCAGGAGGACTTACAAGCATATGTTTGAGTCCATTCAGTGGTAATCTCTGAGCGAGAGCCCTGAGAGAAGTTTATCCCTTTTCATGAAAAGCTTGATCCAATGTCATTTTACCTAATAGGAGCTTTGCTTTTGATTATTGTGAGTGGGATGGGATCAGTGGTCAAATATTTTTCTTTCCCTATCCAGTTCCTGAGCTCTGGGCAATGCTGAGGCATCGCTTTTCCTTCTCTTCCTCTACTTTTCCATACACTGTAGTAGACTCTAAAGCTAGTTTCTTGATTTTTCCATGTGTTATCTGCATAATTCCACAGTTGCATGGTCACGCTGCATTGTCCCTGCATGTTTAAAGATATTTCTTACAAACACACGGTAAACTTATTTTGTTACATTAATGAAGTACCCATGTAGATGGGACCTTTGTATTAATTTATTTTAGTTGCAAAGATTATGCCACAAGGAAAAGTTTAAAAGCCATGTAGGAATCTGTAAATGAGAGAGGATATTTATGAAATGTGTGTATTGGAATAGTACTTTCCTCAGGGAATAAGGCCAAGGAGCAGTATCATTGAGTTACTGTAGGAATTAATTTGACCTACTGTCTTTTCTGTTCCGAAACTGGGAACAAACTCATTTCTTTGGTATCTTTGGTGAATATTTATAATTACATTCTTTTCACATACATTTCTCTAAGCGCTAAAGAATGGGCAATGTTTCAAAACACACAGTATTAAGAAAAAAGATATCAATAAATACACTAGCAGAGATCTAAAATTAAAGTCAACAGGACTGGTGAAATTTCTGTGGAAGAGTGAAGCTATTAGGATAGGCAAGGGGAAAGCTCTCTGAAATGGGAAATTTGTTGTATTCCTATGGCAAAGCTTTATTGATAAAGAGTTAAACAAACTGCCCCCTTGGTGACCGTGAAAATTCTTGTAAAATTTGCTTGTTGATCTGTAACCTTACTCCCTTTACAGACAACAGCTCTACACACAAACTTTTATGTTCCTTGTGAAATCTTCCACAATAGACATTGTAAAGCAATTATGTAATGCTGCAGTGTTTTCTTTCAGGGAAGAAAAAAAAAGAGAAAAGGATGGTGGTTGTAAATAGCTCAGCCTTCAGCAATTTCTAACTACTTAGTCGAATGATGAAAGCAGTGTATGTACAGTGACAGCTTAATTACAATAAGATCATCTGTGTATTTGGATCATATAGGAGCTATGGAAGGCAAGACTTTTCTGATAATAAATCCAAAAATGTTTCTCCTTGTGCCACATTTACATTCAGTCTTAATTATTCTTGTCCAAAACTGTTCTTCCCTGTAAACTTTTCCAAAACATAGAAAGATAGCAGTTTAACAAGACATATGATATCTTGAATTATTATTGAGCAAATGGAAGTTTTGCAGAAGACACCTCTGTGTTAAATTGTGTAAAAAACCTGGGAAAGAGCTTTTGTAGGAAGAACTGTATTCTTTGTGTGGGTTGTATTTCTCTTTGTGCTGTTAAAAAGTCAAAATGAGGAAAGTACTTAAGTAGAAACAGACTTGTTTTTACATTGAAATGCTGCTTTAATGCAATTTTAAGATTGCAGAATGTGAAGGAAGTTAATGTAAAGTGTTTTCGCATCAGTTTTCTTTGTTGCTGTGTTTGTTTTCTTTTTAATTTTTTTTAATGTGTTTTATTTGCAGACTGGTCAATAAGAACTAATTTACAGTTGCATAATATTTATGACAGCTACTTTAAAAATCTCTAATAACTTAAACTCGTCAAGAACATGAGCACCCACCCATAGTGCAGCTGTGGCCAGTAAAACCCCTAGTTACTTCTTGGTCTCTGAAAAGTTCTTTTTACTTGTTCTTTTCTAGTTCTTTTTACTAGTTTTGATTATATCAGTCAATGAATATCTTTAAATCTTTCTATTAAAGGTACACAATCAAACCAAACATTTTGATGACAAGGATATCAGCTGTAGAAGTCATGTAGTCCATGACTGTAAAATGATTAACTAGTGTAAAGAGAAGGAACAGAGTGAAGAAACATTTTCTACTGCTAGCCTTTTTTTCCTATAGAGTGTTTATTATACAATCTCCTTAATGAAAAAATACCAAAGATCTATAGCTATATATGCTTTGAAGTTGCATGAGCTAATGAAAACGCTCCTCTTGATGTTTGTGACTCAAGGTTTAGAACTTAGGTAATTTTTCTATTAGTTCTTCAGTTCTTGACTCCAGAAGAAACCTTTCTGTGTTGCTCTAAAAAGAGAATGACAGTTATTTTGGTGAAACATCATTCCTTGCAGAAAGTCATTGTACTAAGGAGTAGAAGCGTAAAAGCCAAGAAGAAATTAAAATCTCAGAATCCATCTTTGTGAAAGGGACATTGCTTTATAATGGAGTATTAAACTAAATAATGGCTTTGGGAGAAAATGGAGTCTTCTACAAGCTCTGTCATTTTGTTTGAATGTTATTGATTCTTTTGCTCCTTGGAATTTTTGTACAAGCATCATTGCAAAGTCAAACTTATTCACATAAAACTTAATAAATCTGGCAGAAAAATATTGTATAACAGATCAATTTAAATGGTGAAGACTTTCCCATTAAAAACTCCTATGGCTTTATGATTTTTTTTTTAATGTTTGGTATCTAGCTTCCATAAATTATGCATACTGGCCTTTTATTAACATAAAAGGCAAACATAACTCATTGTGAAGAATTCTTGGTTAGATGAAGGCTCCCACTTCCTGAATTTTAGTATTGATGTTCTTCTTGTTCCAAAAAAACTCAGGAATGTTGATACATTACACAAAGGCATTTTATGACTGCTGGAGCTCTACAAGGAGCCCACATAGTGATGTTACCTACTCCTAACAAATGAAATAATAGTTCCTTTTTTTTTTTTTTTTTTTGGTATAAAGCAGGAGTCATGCATTGCAATACTTTTTGCCTACAAAAAGATGTAAGACATTTTTTAAAATTCAAGTGTCTTATTTGTACGTTGAGGGAGAAGATTGAGGATACTAATAAAAAGATCAGATCAAGATGACACCAAATAAGGCAAGCTGCTTTACTGCAGAGCCAGTGGAGTTTTATGGTGGGTTTTTTTGTGCGTGTGTGTTTAAGTCTGAAAAAGATTTAACATTTGTAAGACTTCCAATGAAAAATGTAACATGAGGAAATGGCATCTGAGAAAGATATGAAGACAAGGATGATGGCTCTTACTCTCTAAAACAAAGCAATGGAATAGGATTGAGTTTCATATGGCATTAGCGCAGGAAGAGAGTTTTCTATGCTGTCAGTATAAGAAGAGACTAGATACAGCATGAGCTTTGTAGATGAAAAATGTCACGTGGTCTAAACTATATGTTATGCGGGAATAAATCTATGAATATGTTAGATGAGATGGATAATAAAATATGAAGAGAAGATGTTGATTTTAATGTCTACATCAGAGAATTTTTTTTCTTGGTTGGCAAAAGTGCAAAGAAAATATTCTTGCTCTGTATATGCAGCATACCCAGTATTTCTAAAATATTCTGATTTCTGAACAGTTGTAAATAAGAAAGCATAATTAAACCATGCACTCCAAAACCAATATCCTTTCTTAAATATTTAGAATAGTAGCAGGATGCAGACTATCAGGTGCTACTTAAGTCATAGTAAGCCTTCCTAATGCAGTCCATTATATTAATATATTTTTGATTAATTGTGTTATTTAGATTATTAAAAGTAATTGGGCAGAAATTATAGAATCGTTGAATGGCTTGGATTGGAAGGGACCTTAAAGATCATCTAGTTCCAACCTTCCTGCCATGAGCAGGGTTGCCAACCACTTACTAGATCAGGCTGTTCAGGACCTCATCCAGCTTGTATGCATTGGTGTAGAGGCACTTCAGCTGGGCTACTGGCCACATTACCTCCTTGGAAGAGCCCTCCCAATTTCCTTTAGGACAAATCTGAGATTTTCTCCAGCTGCTTCCTAAAGTGACAGTGTTCCTTGTCCCTTTTCTGTCACTCAGCAGTACATCTCCTTCCCTCATCAAATTTGGTTTAAAGCTCTGGAGATAGGCTCAACCAGCTTGCTGCCCAGTATATTCTTACCCCTTCTGGTCAGTTGTGTCCCAGTCAGCGTCAACATTCCTGGTGTCTCAAAGGTATGTCCAAAGATCATATCTGTCTCCACAGGGTTGGAAGCTGCTTAGCTTCTTCCCCTTGCAGGGACTTAAGACTGGGCTGCTGATCTGCCTATGTCACCACATGATACCATGCATCAATCTCTCTCTCTGATTGCTGGATAATTCTCAGCCTGGTGAGTTCCTCGTGCAACCTGGCAATATGGCTCCTGTATCATCTCCTTCCTTGGAGATCTCAAGACTAGATAAACTCAGCAACCTGGTCTGGATTCAGCACTGACGGTCTCAAAGCAGATTGTATGTTGAATCTAGAGTTCCTCTATGAATCAAAGCAATAAAAATTATTGCACTGTATTGCTATTGACCGAGTGTGTAATCTAAATAAGATTTATATGTGACTTGATGAAAGTGGTGTGGAAGGTATTAGATGTTTGTAACATAATCAGGGAGTGTAAAAGAGCTGGAGATACCATCTTGCATGTTCCTGTTAGTTTTCATATTAAATGTACCTAGATTCCATTTCACAGTCACTCAGTGAACACTCATCTATTGCTGTGTTTCTTTCAGAGTCACTGATATCTGTGTATGCCTTTTTCTTCCTGAGTTCAGATCACTCAGAGAATGTGGTCTCAAGTTTTATAATCTTTTTTAAGTCCAGATTATTTCATTATTGTGTAACTGCATATAACATCTTACTAGAAGAAGTAATCTTATGCTGAATAAAATAGCATTACTATTCCCATTTTTCAGTGTTGACTTAAATATGTTTCAAATTATACACCCCCAAAATACATGTAATTTTAGTTGAACTGAGTCCATCTCTACTGAGTCCAAGCTTAGTGTCAAAACCACAAGAATACTTTGTTCTCATGATAAGACTTGATCTGTATGTCATGCTCTCTTTTTAATGATAGAATGAATATTTTATATATTTAATACTTGGGATCAAACATATAATTCCAAAATGTTTGCACTAATGATGAATTTACTGCGTAAGCCCTGACTGACATATATGGAATGTAATCTTGTGATTTTTTTGTCCTTTAAAACTTTTTCCTGAATAATACCATGGCTTCTGGCAGCAGAATTCGGTGCATTAATAAGATAGTATTATTTTACCAGTAACGACAGTACAACACCTTAAAAAACCTGAAGTTGAAATAAATCATGACATTCTTTCTTGGTAACAATTTATAGCAGCCAAATACTTAATGCTTTATAATTCACCCTAAGGTTACGTCCAACGAATAGCAATTTTGAGTAAGGATGAGCATTGAGTTGTTGGTTTTACAATGGAGTTATTGTCTCTAAAAAAAGCAGTCAGTGAAAGGATAATATAAAGGACCACCTTTAGTCTTCTTCTCTCAATAAACAGACCAAATTCTGTCCTGTAAATCAAGGTTATTACCAGCAACCTGCCTTATCCCTCACACGAATCTGTGAAATACAAATAACTCCAACTAAATCACTGTTAATGTACTTATTTTAAATTAGCAGAGACTAAAATAGAAAACAATTCTAAACTTGAATTGACATACATTAAAATTTTGTTCCAGGTAATATATGGTAGATAGAACAATCATGTAATCTATGTAAATATTTGAAAACTTCTGCACTATTGTGACACTCAGATGAGTAAGCCCACAGAAACATTTGAGCCCTGCAGCATGCTGAAGAAGACACAGTGTATGTTATGCACTTTCATTTTTTGAAAAGTTGTGGCTGAGGGTGAACCAGATCACAGAACCACAGAATCGCAGGGGTTGGAAGGGACCTCAAGAGATCATCGAGTCCAACCCTAATTCTAAAGCAGATATCCAACAATAAGTCGCACAAGTAGGCATCCAGATGAGACTTGAATATCTTCATAGAAGGAGACTCCACAACCTTTCTGGACAACCTGTTCCAGTGCTCCGTCACCCTTACCGTAAGCAAGTTCTTCTGCATGTTTGTCTGGAACTTTCTATGTTCAAGTTTTAGGCCATTACTTCTTGTCCCCTTGCTACACACCACCAAGAGCCTATCCTCATCCATTCGCCTCCCACTTTCCTTTAGATATTTATAAAAGTTTATCAGAACTCCTCTCAGTCTTCTTTTTCGTAGGCTGGACAGACCCAGGTCTCTCAGCCTTTCCTTATGTGTGAGGTGCTCCAGGCCCTTTATCATCTCTGTGGCCCTCCACTGGATTCCTTCTAGTAGATTCCAATCTTTTTTGAACTGGGGAGCCCAGAACTGGACACAGTAGTCTAAATGTGGCCTCACCAAGGCAGAGTAAAGGGGGAGGATCACCTCGCTCGACCTACTGGCCACACTGTTCTGAATGCACCCCAGGATAGCATTGGCTCTCTTGGACACAAGGGCACACTGCTGGCTCATGGCCAACCTGTTTTCCACCAGGACCCCCAGATCCTACTCCGCAGGGCTCGTCTCCAGCAGCTCATCCTCTAACCTGTACTGAGGCATGCGGTTATTCCTCTCCACGTTCAAGACTCTACACTTGCTCTTGTTAAACCTCATCAGGTTCTTTCCTGTCCAACTCTCCAGTCTTGTCCAGGACTTGTTGAATGGTAGCCCATCCTTCCAGTGTGTCAGCTACTCCTCCCAGCTTTGTATCATCAGCAACCTTGCTGAAGATGGACTCTATCCCTCTATCTAGGTTGTTGATGAAGATGTTGAACAAGATCAGACCCAGCACCAACCCCTGGGGAACACTGCTACTTACAGGCCTCCAACCAGACTCTGCACTGCAGATGACAACTCTGTGAGCTCTGCTGTCAGTCGATTGTCAGTCCACCTCACCGTCCACTCATCTATCCCACACTTTCTAAGTTTCATAACAAAGATGTTGTGGGAGACAGTGTCAAATGCCTTGCTGGTCAAGGTACACAACATCCACTTGGTGAATCCATGTTGACTACTCTTGATAATGTTCTTCACTTCCAATTGCTTGGAGAGGGTATCCAGAACAAGCTGTTCCATCACCTTTTCTTAGGATCTCGACCTTTAAGACGGAGGCGAGGATGGCTGGTCTGTCGTTTCCCGGATCCTTCTTGTCCTTTTTGAAGACTGGAGTGACACTGGCTACCCTCCAGTCTTCAGGCACTTCACCTGTTTGCCAAGACCTTTCAAAGATGATAGAGATCTGTTCAGCACTCACCTCTGCTAGTTCTCTTAGCACACATGGATGGATCCCATCGGGGCCCATAGATTTGTGTTTGTTGATTTTGGCCAGATGCTCTCTGACCAGATTATCCTCAACCAATGGGGAATCTTCATTTCCTCAGGCTCTCTCCAAGGTCTGAGATTCCTGAAAGCGAGTCTTAGCTTTAAAGACTGAAGCAGAGAAGGTATTTAGAATCTTCACCTTCTCGGCGTCTCCTGTTACCAAGGCACCCACTTCATTTAGTAGGGGACCCACATTTTCCCTAGTCATCTTTTTACTGCTGTCAGATTTAAAAAAACCTTTCTTGTTATCCTTTACCTCCTTTGCAAGGTTTAATTTCAAGAGGACCTTGGCCTTTGTCGTTGCATCCCTACACTGACAACATTCCTATATTCTTCCCAGGTGGACAGGCCCTTTTTCCACATTTCATGGACCTTCTTCTTTCCTTTTAGTTCATCCATGAGTTCCTTGCTCATCCACACAGACCTCTTGCCACCTGTCCCTCATTTCTTACTCTTAAGAACGCACCAATCTTGAGCTTGGAAGAAGAGGTATTTTAAGTGCCAGCCAGCTCTCATGGGCCCCCTTACCTTCTGATGCTCTAGCCCATGAGATACCTCCACATAGGTCTTTTGAAGAGGTCTAAGTTGGCTCTCTTGAACTCCAAGGCAGCAGTCCTACTTACTGCTTTGCTTCTTCTGCACAAGATCTTGAATTCCACCATCTCATGATCACTGCACCCCAAACTGCTCACAGCCTTCACATCCCCAACCAGCCCTTCGTTGTTAGTAAAAACAGATCACCAGTGCATCTCTTCCATGTTAGTTATGAAGGAAAACGAGGCCACTGGATCTGTGTAAATCTAAAGCTTGAAGTTATTTTAAACATAAAGCTCACAGAGAGATGAAAAGTGAAGGAGGCATAAGCAGCCTACACACATCTTTGATCAGTTTATTCGCAAACTGGTTTTATATCAGGATTATCCGCTTCCAGGAGTCTTGCACCAGTTTTCTACATTTCAACACAAGACTCATCTGGAGATGAATAGAAACGTTGCCAGATACTGGTTTTGATCCCACATCTTGAAAGGTGGTCAAAGCATGGTACCATGAAGAAATGCAAACTTCATGTTTCATATTGGCAAGTGATAATGCTACCAAGTCTCAGATATAAGAAATAGTCACATCTTCTGAAAAATCAAGGTTGAGAAAGGGGAGTTATTGAGTCAGCAGTGAAATGCAGTTCATGTGATACATTTTGCAATAGCTATTAGTGAATGTTGACCTTTTCCAGTTTTTGTCTCTGAGCAGCTTATGCCCTGTGAACTGGGTAAAATGTTGATAGTTAAAGAAGATGGCCTTAGCAAGTCCCTCAAATTCTGTAATGGATGATATATGAGTAGTACTGGTGGATTAGAGCAGTATATCCATCATTTGTCACATTTAAGTCTCAGCAGTATTGGGAAATAGTGCTTGGCAGGGCCACACTCGCATCCTGAAGGAAGTAAGTCAAAATGCTTCTTCAGTACAAATCATTGAACTGCGTTCAAACCAGTGTAAATTGGCAGAACTTTACTGGCTTCGTATTGATCTAAATTGTCTGAGTCTGATAAAAAGTTATGTTATACTACAAGCCTTTTCTTATTTCACCACCTGCAGTTTGTAACGAAAAGTTCATTTCTCAGAGACTGATTCTAGCTTTTGAGGTAGCTTCAAAGAAGCTCAAATATGGAGGGCAGCCAGGTAAGTGTTTCTCTTTGCTTGGGAAAAGGGCATCTGAAATATAGCTACGTGGTAAGTTGAGTGCTCTGCCTGTGGTGCTGGAACCTTTGGAACTTACTGAAGAAAACAGTTTATGACAGTTTTCATAGTTACGAAAGCCAAGGAACTGTTCCTGTACATTGTTGGTGTTAACTTGTTCACTGGTTATTATTGACTGCCTTTTGATGATGCTTATGATTATTGTATGAGTAAGGACCTCAGACCTGTGAAACCCTACTGAATGTCAGGATTTCCCCTGAAGCTCACAGAACTTTTGTCTAAAAATCTATTTTTTAACTGCTGTGTCATATATATATTTATTTTAACCTCCTTGTGGTGAAGAACCTAACTGAAATTGATAATTGTTCCAAGTGGTAACTTGGAACAATGTTGTGTGTGTTACTAGAACGCTTTTAACTGCAAACATGCAGGCAGAATATTGTGGCTGCAGCTATTTGTGTGTATCTTTACTAAAAATGTTAAATCAAACTGAACCGTTTAACATGCCTAATCCATAGCAGCTGTAATGGTCAGTGAAACTATTTCTGTGAGCTACTTCTATTGGCTTTCTGAACTTCCTTTAGTATTGATTTAATTTTAGTTAACCGCTCAAGCTTTAACCAGAATAAGCTGGTGCCAGATTATGCATCAATGACATATGTATTCTGTATTCTTTGGAAACCTCACACAATTGCAGATTTCGCTTGCCTATACAACCACTTTGTAACTAATTAGACTAGACGTGGCACTAAAGAGAAACCACAAACACAGCAGTATGCCCTGATAGATATTAATACAGTCCAGTCTCTTAACAAAGTGAACAATTGCTTAAATAATGATTTCCTGCTGTGGACTTTATGCTTTGTTTGTTAAATCCTATTTTCCTTCCTACTTTCCTGTTGACTATAGCAGAATTGAATTTTATTCAACCCAACTCACCCTGGGTCAGCAAAACTCTTCATCTTTGTGGAAAAAAAGTTAACTCCTTAAAGGCTGCCTGTTTCTGAACATACCTTATCAATACACCGAGGTTCTACCCACAACCAAAGGGAATGGGTTAATAGCACAGTTTATGGAATGTGGGAGAAATGAGGCAGTGAGGTATATATTTGCTAATGTGTTTAAAGCAAAGCCAGAGTTCACTGGACCATGGTTTAGTTTGTTTTCATTTTCTAACTCTTCATTCTTTTCTTTCCGTAGTATTTGCTTATTGTCTCAATGATTTGGCAAAAAATTCTGCTAAATATATTTAATATAATGTTAGCAGTGACTGCTAGCATTAACATCCCTACAAAAGATGGAGGTTTAGTGGAAATTAATCCTGTGGAGTCATGTCATTTAAGAGAATGACGGCATCTTTTCTTCACATTCATTCAGCTGGTAGCATGGGCATACTGGAAGAAAGGTAATTTACAGCATAATTTACAGAATTATATGGCTAAATAGCTGTTGATGTGCAGAAAATCTGGCTGTTCCTATTGGGCAGGAGAAAAATAATTTACTAATGTTCTAATATTTGTAAGCAGTATACTAATGTGGAAATGTCAATTAGGTATATTGTTAGCGCTGCTGCTTGCTATTTTTACAGATGGAAAAGCAAACAGTTCAGTAGTCTTTGGATGGAGTAACTCTTATGAAAGTATAGGAAAAGGAAAGGTCAGAGGGGTACATTTTTATCAAGGAGGCTTAATCGAATCTTGATAACTTTTCGTGACCTTCCTCTTTCATAATGAAATCCATGGGCTGTTTTCTTCTAATAGACTGACAAATGCCACACAACTTGTTTACTTTAATACTTTGAAAATATTATGCAAGAGTAAAGATTCTATACTGTTAATTTAAGCCTTTAACTACTACAAAGGTTTTTAATTTGAAGTTAGTACTTTAACAGGTTAGAAAATTATCACTGTGGTGGGTAGAAAACACTTCATTTAAAGCAGGAAGTTGAAAGTTGCATTTTCTTTGGGACAGTTTCACTTTGTGGCTTTCTGTAATCTCAAAAACTACCCAAGAGATCTAAATCACTTTCATGTTTTTCCCTTTTTTGCCTTCCTTTTTAGTACTTTCCTCTGCTCAGGTGGTATTGCTTGAATGCTGAATCTCCTGACTGGAAAAAGGTTTGAGAGGCACAACGCAGGAAAAGTCATTGATAATGTAGGAGAAAAAAGTCTGAAGTTAAGCCTCCCAAAATTGCTTTCAATAGAATGATAGTTTGCAGAAGTCATTGAACTGGCAACGGCACATTTCCTATATCCTTTAGGGAGAGCCCTTTGAATGGTGAAAGGGCATGTAGCCATTTATTTTTTGATTTCTGGATAAACAGTAGTTCCAGTTGCAAACATTTTTCACCTCAGAATCAAGTGAATGTTGTATTCAGTGCATCCCTGAAATTATCTGCAAGGAAGAATGGAATTTGTCCTTGTTGTTGACCTTGTTGGCAGTGCGTCTGCCAAGTACAGATGGCCAGTCCATTCTACTGTCTCTGAAACTGTACAGGCACCAGAGCAGGTTATATTTGGTTGGTATTAGCTTTTTTGGAATAGTCAGTGAATCAACGTCTGCCTTTTTTTCCACTGTAGTTTTATTTGTGCCACAGAAATGGAGGTGACAGTGGGTGGTGCAGATTTTTCTGAGAGCAACATGTAGGCTCTTGTTCATCACTGGCAAAAATGCATGTTGAAAAATAGTGTTTTGTAGCTGAGAATGGGCTCTGTCAAATAGTGTTATTATACTCTTTGTATCTGTTGCAGTTTCCAAGGAAATAAATAGGAGGCATTACTTTTGGAGTGACCTATGTAGTTGTATAAATGATGAGAAACTAAAGCAGGCGCATTACATTAACTGAAAAAGTTTGAGGATGAATCACAGACTAAAATAGAGAAATTTCTTGTCTTGAATCTCATTTGTAGTTTGTTAGGCCATGGAGTTTTTATTCTAAGTGTTACATGTACAGCAGTCAAATTCACTAGCTGTAAGGACATACTGGAGATTTAGGTGTAACCTGAATCAGTACACTCCCTGTGAAAAACTTTTTTCAGACATTGCTGGTGAGAGATGGCTCTAATTTCTCTTCAGATTAAGCTCAGAGGAAGAGAAAGAACCATTAAGAATAAAATCATTTGATACTACCTTACGTGACTCATCTGGCCTTGTGAAAAAAAAAGGGCAAAGAGACTGTTTAAAAAAAAAAAACTTAGTAATTAGCTCTTACATTGTATGTTCCTCATTTGCAGTCTTCATGGATCTTCACAATCTGTCTCTGCCTTTTGTTGCTTCATCTGCCAGCTTTTATTCTAGCAACTTGCTTTACTGTTAAGAGAATTTTTCTCTGGTTTTGAGAAAATGCTAGGAGTGTAAGTAAGCTTCTGAGCTGGAATATGTAGCTTTTTTTCTTTAGCATGAAAAGGAGACTATTGATGACCCGATGATCTCTCTTTTCTTTCTCAGTTAAACAGACAGTACGGCTGAAGAGATTCAATCTGGTGTTATACCATAAGCTGTTCTACTTCCAGTCACTTGGTGCACTATTTTTCAGGGTTTCTAGAAAAGTGAAATCAGTATCAGACTGCCAGTATATAACCAAAGCAAATTCAGTTATGTCGCTGGACCAGTTTTTGCTTGTCAGAGAACTCCCAAGGAATTTGGCTAGGGTGGTGGCTATTTTGGATCTAATACAAAGGTCAGACCTAATGTAATCTGTAGAGTAAAGAAAAATCCGTTGCTCCTACCTCAGAAATTGTTAGGTTAGTGTGTTGGGTTTTTTCTGTTTTGTTTTGTTTTGACAAATAATTAGAATGTTTCTGTTTATCGTGTTTCATTCAAGACAAAATTTGTGTCTCTGTCTCTGAGTTGTGATACAGTTGGCCTGTTTGATTAATATGCAGAACTCAAATCTCCACACTTTCTAGTGAGGTAAAAATTTACTCCGTAAGTTTAGAGAAAAAAATTTATATACAATGACATCACTAGCTTACAACTAGTATCGTTAACAAAAGATCTGAGTCTGAGGTTTTGATGTGCTATTAGATTTAGGAAATAGAAATTATAAGGTCACTAAAAGGTCTGATGTGCTGTCCTTGGAAGCACTGAGGCAGACACATAAACATGCTTTGCATTTCCTGCTCTGAGGTGCTCCAGTAATCCTGCTAAGACATCCTGCTGTGGGCTGGCTGGAACCACCTGATGCCACCCCACCCCACTTGGAGGATATACCTATATCCCAAATGACATGGTATTTGCTTTTTGTTTGAATTCACAATCTTCAGTCCTCAGTCGCTAGTGAGTTGTACAATATTTTTTCTGGAAAAAGATGCTAACTCAGTCCTGCTTTGATTTCTGTGTGGCTTATATAACAATCCTGGTGAGACAGAGCAGAGTATTTTGCATGACTGTCTAGTCTGGAAATGGTACTGTGAATGGCTCTGTCTATCTTGTTGCACTTGCTGGATTATCCATATAATGATACACCTCTGTTGTATTTCTAAGGATATAACTTCTGTAGCAAAGAAACAAGAGCTTATTGAATCTCAGCTCCAGATAAAACTCAAATATTACAATACACAAGCTCCTTAGTTTCCCTGACATTTATTCAGGCACTTTTGCACGCTTGGCAATATTCAAAGCTTAGAAAGAGCCTTGCAAAGGCTTGGCAATCATTACTGAGGTCACGGGTGAGGCAGATTAGTTGAGAAACACATAAGACTTGTATGCAGAATGAACAGGAGCAAAATAAGTCAATTTCCCTAATTAGATGCTGTAATAGTGTATGAAAATACACACTTTCCTTTAAAATGTGATCAAATTTACAATCTTCACATTTCTAAAAGCTCATTTTGTATCTGTACTGTTTCTTTGATAAAAGAGAATAAGAGAAGTGTAAATTATCTCTGAATATTGCAGAAATATTACAAGTGGGAAACTGGGACTTGTTTCTCAACTTAATTCTGCCAACCAGAAGGCAAGAATTTGAGAATTCTTGAGAAGAATTTGTGACCTGAGTCTCAAATTTCATTATCCATAATGGAAATATGCTTGCATATATATTTTTTTCTTTGATTGTCAAAAGGAAACTGGGGAGGGTTGTGTCTGGTTCTTTAACTCTTCTATTTCCTTTTCTGTTAGAGAACCATTCTTTTCTCTGCTGCCCTTGCAAATAAAACAATTTCAGTGATCACCAGAAATGTGCAAACTGAAAGCTGAGGAATAAAAAGTAATCATCACCTCATTTTTCTTTATCATTGGCCACATTGTAAAACACACTGGTATCTCCTGTTTTCTTTCTTTTTTTTTTCTTTTTTTTTTTTTTAATTAAAAATTTAATTAAAAAAAAAAAANAATTCAAGAAGAAGATTAAACCACTGGATAAAATTATGTGCCAATTATGTATAAACTTCTTTACCACTAGGATAAAGGAAGCCATAATTCTGTAGGCTTACATTTTATTGAGTTCATCTGTTTTCGTTTATAAATAGAATGCAAGAGAAGAAGAAATCTATACTGGTGGACAGTGATATAATGTGGCTTCTGTACGCTTGCAGTGAAATCAACCAGAACCCACAGTTTCTTTCTTTGACAGGTTAAAAGAAGACTTAGAAATGGCAAAACTTTTTAAAGAATGTCAGTCTGGAATGTTGTAGTTGTTAATGTCAGTCTTGAAAAAATATAGTTAATAAATCAGCATATTCAAGCTCCACCTTGGAGAGAGGAAATTTGGAAGGAAGAAAATTCTTTTAACAATTTTTCCAAGACTAATTTAGGCCAAGCCCATTAAGCTCCATATTTGGGACATAATTCAGAAAAAAGGCCACCTTTTTAATTGCCTCAGGAATTCCTTAGCATCTAATTTCACTATACAGAATGTTTAAACTTGTCCTTGTGTGTGGAGCCTTTCAAAATTACAACTTAAATCTAAAAGCCAGTACAGATGAGATGTTCATTGCACGAAAAAAAAAAAAGCTGTGACAATAAACCAAGAGATCCAAAAAGTACCGTGGTTATAATTCTTCTATTGGATGTCACTCAGACATTCACTGGCTTGAAAAGACAAATTTTTTTAAGATAGACTTGTTGATATTAACTTCATGTGAATGATATATATACTGTTAAATCTCTTTTCTATTTGGTACTCAACAGTTATCTTACATTACGCCGAAGTCTTAAAATTTATCACTGGAATAAATCATAATTAGGGTAGCAGCTGTTACAAACAGGAATGAAGTATTTAGTACACCTGTCACTAATAAAGAATTAATTTCCATAAAGTATATTAATCTAAGTATGAACATCTAGCTTGCTAATTGACTTTATGGTATATCAAGTGCAGGAGGAATATATTCTAAAGTACCCCCTTGGATCCCTGTAAGAGTAATTAGGACTGTAGGGACAACCTTGTGGTATTTTCATAGCATCATTAAAATGAAATGATTAGTCAAGTAGTCTTGTAGCAGAGCCACACTAAAGGAGTAGTGTTAGTTAAAAAGGGGGAGCTTTTCTACTTGAAGAATTAGTAAATCTATTATCAAAATGTTCATTTTTTGCATGTGTACAAATATATTAATTACATGAATTTGAAAAAGTATTGTATTTTACTAAAACTCAAAATTAAATAGCATTAATTTAAAGAACATATATACATATATGCTCTCCTCATCTATTTCCCAGAATATCCTCCTTGATAGCTCCGTATTTCACATGGTATTTGGCTAATAGTGAAGACCGGCTGCAATATGTTCAAACTTTCATTGTAAGAGAGTCTGAGCTTCAGTGAACATCTTTGAAGATGGGAAGTATTTTCCAGAATTGGGTCTTTATGTTGTCTCTGGTAATTTCAGCCTGAAATACGTGCATCAGCTTGTTAGCAAGTACTGTATTATGTAGCTGTGTGGCGCAGTGTGAATGGTAACTGCTGAGTTTTATTGTTGTGAATTTAGGATGTAATCATATTTCTCCTGATTTTGTCCAGATAGCTATTATCTTGGAGTGTGCATAAATTCCTCAGCAACTTTTTCTTTAACTCCAATCAAAAAAAGTTAAATTCTGAAAATATCACTTCAGTTTTTTATTCTGACACCACCATTGTGTTGCAGTGTGAGATTGTTCAGAGTGAGAATTGGCAAAAATTCACTGGAATAAACTGGGGAGCATAAGGGGAAACTGTTTACAGCCAAAATGCAGTTATTTTTTACTACTTAATGCTAAGTGACAACAAAGCATGTGTGGGCTTGAGGAGTCCAAGCAAGTAAGTGGATATGATTTCAGCTCAGGAAGCTTTGCTCTAGTGTTGGTAGCACAAGCAGTGGCAATGGGGTGACACAAGCTAGCAGTCCCCATGAGTACTGAGAAGCCTTGATAGATCCATAGCTGTTCATTGTTGCCACTGAGCTGCCTTCACAGAGATGCCCATCAAACCTCGTGGTACGCCTTTCTTCTCTCTGTGTATGAAAGAAGCAGAAAGACATAACAACCTGTGCCTTGGACAGTGGTGAGACAGAATTGTGAGATTGTGGCTTCAGAAGAAAGTAAAATGTGAGTTCAGATTGGGCCCAACCTTCATGGAAAGGCAAGTAACCTTATTAATGAAAAGTTGTTTTGAAGAAATATGTGGTTTTTTCCATCATTTTCTGTTTGCCATAGAAATATCTTGAAGATGAAATTTTGGCTTCCTGCTCAGGCCAAAAGATAGTAATGCTACTCAGGCAAAACTCCCAAAAGATAGGTCCAATAAAGATCTATTACTTTCTTGGATTGCCTTTCATAGACTTAACAGAGGTTTGGATGACCTAAAGTACATGAGCATTACAGTTCTGCTTGCTTCTCTGTAGTGTTCAAAATCATTCTTCTAATAGATGTCATAAATTACATATACTTGTTTAGTGCCCAAAGGGCTGCCTAGTAGCAAGAGTCTATTCAGAATTAGGGCCATTCCGGTTATTTCTCCTTGTTCCTCACCTTGTGGCCAGCACATGGGATGTAAGGAAATATAGGATTCATTATCCATGCCCTTGAACACCTGAGAGCTCCTTTACAAAGGTGAGCCATCTGTTTACTACAGAAAATAATTTTTAATGATTGTTTTTCAACACTAGAGTACCAAAGAGCAACTTTTTTAAAAGGTCAAAGTGGTTGTCTATGTTTCACTGCCATGGGAAATCCATCAGGCAATAATTTAACCTGTCTGCCTCTACACATACATATACAAGTCCCATATTGTATTACAAATCTGTCATCCACTTTGTATTTCCCCAAACAGTCTTTTTGACTCGTTAACTGTGTTTTCTTTAAAACTGTGGCCTGTTTAATTCTCTGTGGAGTCATACGAGAGGGAAAGTATTGCAGTGAATTGTTTCCAGAGTGCCTATGAATATAGGGATGCTTAAGAAAGGGAGACTTAATTTGTTTAACATTGAGATCTAAAACACGTATGCCGAAATTGGATGGATGTCCTTGTGGAGGGTCTCTTTCTGGAATTAAGATAATTATAATGTGTGCCAGCAAGGTCCTAAAAATACTCCCTTCATGAGGTGTAGGAAATAACATGATTTGACGTATTTATCTTCCCACTTATTTTGCTGAATCACTCTGACTTCCCTGAATAAGCCCAGATGCATACAGCTAATCCAATCAGTGGGTCACCACTCCAGTTCTGTGCCAGTTCTGTGGTGCTTAATTGAGGCTTAATTTAATCATGTGGACAGAATAGTAAGATTTTTTTTTTTTAAATTATTATTTGAATTGGGAAAAACAAGCGAAAAAGAACACAACAACCTCAAAAAATGAAACTGGCATGTGAGGACAGTTACATTATTCCCATAGCCACTCTGTTAAATATGCATTGTACACTCTAGCACTTAGGTAGTTTTGCTAGCTTGGGCTTCTGCAATCTCAGCATTATTCTCATTGTGCATTGTAAAACTACATGAGAAAGTTTGGTCTCTTACTAAATGAGAAACTAACCTTGGAAACAAAATGTTAAATGGCATTATTTATTTATTTATTTATTTTCCAATAGCCAGTGCTGTAATGAAATATGAGTAATCTAGTGAACGTCCACCCTTAAAAGCTGCATTATTGATATTTTGAAAATGTTTTGCTTTACTGTCCCACTTTGANCCCTCCCCTCCCATCCCCTCTTCTCCTCTCCTCTCGCTCTCCTCTTTTGTTCTTCTCTTCCTCATGGCTGAAGGCAGCACTAACCTGCTGGTGACATTTGGAGATTAAAGCATTTTGTGCCAGCAACAACCAGAAATGATCTCTGCCATGAATCAGTTTATTGAGCTCGCTTTTGAGTCCAGCTGGCACAGTTAGCAAGTGACTAAACCTCTCCCAGAGGCAGGCTCATCGCCATGAACTTCTGCCTGCCACCTTTACTGGCTCAGGTGGCCAAATAAAATGGCTCGTGATGGGACAGGTCTGAGGCCTGTAGTGCCTTGTAATGGCCTGACAGAAGGCAAAATTGTCTCGTGTCTAAGTTGTTACTGAGACACGAGGGGCTGGATTCAGACTTCACAGAAGCACAACAGTAGTGTAATGTAATTTAAGATAAGCCACCTGGCTTGGTCCAACTACAAGCTATATGAAGTGTTCCTGGTTTGAATGTACCTGTTCTCTCTTATTCTTGGCCTCTGCTAGCCAAAACATTTCCATCCTCTATTCTGCCTTTCCCAACAGTGCCATAGCAAGACATTTTCCAAGCATCTTCCTGTTCTGTCTCTGTCTTTGGCCAGCCCAGCTTGGCATAGCTGGAGGCCTGCAGCCCCTCTGGAAGCAGCTAGAGATGCCTGTGAGCTTCTGTGTCCATCTGATGCCACTGTCTCCCTTCACTTGCTGTGGGTCTGCTGCTTGTATTTTTAGTTGGCTCCTGAAGTTTAGTTCAGAAGTATGTGATGGAGGACTTGGATGTAGTTCTAATGAATGAAAGAGAGACATTACTTGTTGCTTTATGATGTGTCAGGCAGCTGAAGCCAGCAGACCCCCCTTCATATGGACCTTACTTTCTGACCTGCCCTTGAACTTGTCTTTGGTGGCTGCTGTTCTCTCACCATTGTTTTTGTAGTCTGATTGAGCATGGCAGATGAAGGTACAGTTTTCTGTAGTCCTGACATATGTTTTGGACAAATTCTGAGTACATAAAAGATAGGAAAAAGAGACAAAAAAAGCATAATAGCATGTCACCATAGTTAACTCATCACATTCAATTGAATGATGAATAGATGTGCAGCTGCTTGAGGTGATTCCTTGCAGAATCTCACGGTGTTTAGAATGAAGTGAGGAAAACAAAAACCCTTTTAAATCCTATGGCTTTTGCTCATTAAGAAGTGGAAGGATCTTGTTGGGTAGATGGCATGATAGATATATTTTTTGAGTTTATAACTAGACATTCTGTTCCTTACATAAAAATAGTGTTCACCAGTTATTTAAAGCTCTACTTGCAGGCTTCTGTAAAAGTGGTGGTGGGGACATAGATAAAATAACATAGTATATATTTATTAGTTCTATTAAAAAATTAAATGGATTATTGTAAAAAATGTACCGGTATGACAGATGTGTATTTCAGGTTATTGTATCTCTTGATTGTTCTGCCACTACAGTCATGAGATTCTTTAATTTGTTTTAAAAAGTCATAATGCCACTGTTATGATTGCTTGCATTCTGAAGTAAAGGTGGGCTAGAAGAGGTATGCTTGTAATAATTTTCCCCATACATGATTTTATACAGTATGTAAAATTTTATTTTGATGCAATTATGCCATAAAAATAGGCTGAAGAGAGTATTAATTATAGAGTTTGTAATAAGGATGTGTAATGAAGAATCATTAAGAATGGTTATAAACTTTTAAAATAATTTTGCTGTATTATGTATTCTCTGCTTTTCTGTGTGTACTCAGTTCTCTAACTGTAGAACTCTATATAGAATATGTCAGGAACCTCTCAAAGTACACATCTGTTCTCATAATAAGGAAAAATGAAAAGTACGTTGAAGTTCCCTGATGCAGTAGCATACTGGTAAAGTCCACTTCTGGTGCATGGTTGTTGTCAGCAGCATTTATGCTAACCTATAGGGCAGGGTGCTGTCATTATCAGGAAATTCCAACACTTCTCACAGTTGCCCATTTCCCATGGGGGTTACAAGGAAACTTCTTAAATTCTTCAAGTCTAGACCAAGCTGTAGCAATCAGCTACTACTGGGAAAACCTTGTAAATGTCAGCGAGGTCCTGTAGACTCCATCCATTTCTGCCTCATGGCTGAAACACTAGGACAGCTTTTCCAATAATGAAGGAGCAAAGAAAAAGCTGTAACCTTCCCTATCCTATCCAATTAGCACCCCCCGCAGGTATGTGCAGTGTCAAGGTACAGAGGAAAAGTTTCACTGACTGTACTGGCATCCAACCTTGACAGATACTTTCTTCCATAGGTTGAAGAGTTCAGGTACAGATGTGCATTGTGTTAGACTCTTGCAACTGGAATGGTTATCACTAGGGCAGAAGTTGATGTGGATAAAAGGGCAGGCAGTTATATAAACTGTTTTTCTTTTGAAGCTCTTAGTTTGCACCAGCAGAGGATCTGCCCATGAAGTGCTTTGCATAAATCAAGCAGAATTTCAATGATTTTCACTAATAGCCATGTAATTCAGTGTAGAAAAAATGGCATTCATAAATCAGTATGTGAAACTCTTTAAGAATCAATTGGGAACTATGCATTACCAAAATATACTTAGTTAATTTGCTCTGGCAGGGCTGCCGGTGGTGGTAGTTTACAGTGCTGTAGTGCCCTGGGATTCATTTCACAGGCCATGACCCTGTGATAGTAGTTGCTGTGTAAATTGTAGGCAGCAAGGCAGCCTGTGCCTGAGCTTTCAGTCAGGGTACAAAACAGGAGGGAGGAAGTGGAAAGAGAGAAGACAGTGGAGTACAAGGTGACAGCGTGCATGCAAAGCAGTATTTACTGCATGCATGAAGACTAGCTCTGCTGCAGCTGAATCTCTTCTTCCCTTAGTGGGACAGTGAAAGCTGCATACTGATAATACTTCGGGGAAGATTTTTGCTTTTAAGTAGTGACTGCCTGATGCAAAATGTCCAGCATGTCCTGGAAGGGAGTTTCACAGATGAAAATTGTCCTTAGCCTGGCAGTTGAATATTATGGGTGGAGTACATCATGTTTTTGTTTCAAGCTAAGAAGAGGATTGATTCCTGTGTCCTACTTCTGTAATAGTGATGCATCCTCTAGTCTGGCACTGGAGAAGGTACATATGCACATGGGTGTTCTCAGTTATACATGCTGCCAAATCCTAGTAGTTGGTAGTGTTATTTGTTACTACAAGCTTCAGTATCTAATTTTTTCTAACTACACTTTGGAGGAGTTTGACCCTGTCACCACAATAGAGGCTTAATTACTTAACTCTCTTCTTGAGGGACCAACACCAAATAGAGGCAACATAAATTCTCCCTAACACGTCCTTACCTTATGAGTTATGTTGCTCAGATATTTCTGAAGTTTTGTGACATAAGTTGTGGCACAGGAGCATAGGTGGAACTTAGGCTGTCTGGAATGATGTAATTTTTTAGTGGTATACTGCCTAAGATACATATTTGACCCTTCAAGCCTCACAGACCGAGGAACTGAGAACTTCTGTTTTCTCCATTGGAAAATAGGATTATAGAAGCTCTTCTGCTACACTGTGCACAAGAAGCATAAAGATCAGATTTGCCATCTATTGAGCTTAGGTGTTGAATCTAGGGTAGTCCAGTCAGACCTCTGCAGAGAAAATTTTGAGGACATCTGAGACCCACTTACCTGCCACATGGAAAGCTAAGGCATGCTGCCTAGCACAGGGGATTATTGATCTCACCTGCCCTTAAAATGTTGTCACGAGACTGCTGATTAAGAAGGAGGAGTAGATGGAGCTTAACCTCATTGCTGCTGAACAGGCAAGGTATGTGGGCAGCTTGAACTCAAACAGAGAAATGGGTATGCCAGATGTGGGTCTTGAAGACATCCTCTGCTTCACAGTACTCACAGAACCTCATACCTCAGGAGAAAATAAGCTGCAGGGAGGGAGAACTTCAAAGACTTGTCCAGATCACTGTAAAGGCTCGTAGGAAGGATTGAATTAAACAGAGACACTCAAGTTCCTGTTCTGTAAAGGTACTTTTTTTTTTTTTTGTATATACGTATTACTTCATATTAGTACTGTAAACTCTCTGCAATACTTTACATAATATCATAAAATGCTTTGTTTTAGCATGAGACTCACTACAGTCTCTTACTGGTAAAACTCTGCTGAGGTGAGTCTGCCTGCATTTTGAGATGCTTGTGCAGGCAGGATGGTTGGGATTAGTTAAGTGGTGATAAGCGTTGTGTTTTTTTTTTTTTTATGGGATATTTAAGGAAAACCATCAAATTTACCTTTTCTAATTGAATCATTTTTTCACATGTTTTCGCATAAATATAATATTGTATATTTCATTCACTCTAGTGATTAATGTATTTGGCACATACTGATGGTGTAGCAGCTCTTAGATGTTCATTGTTAGGCTCCAAGTATTAAAATAATTCCATTGCTTTCTCTGTCTCCAAGTGTAATTTTCAGTCAACCTGTAAACATGTTCATGTTTACAGCCACGCACTCTGAATTTTCGTATTAATGAATTTCTTCATCTGCAAAACCAGATGTAAATGAGTTCTTTGTCTATTTATTCATAGTTCCAATGCTGTGCACAGCTTGCATATGGCCTGCACACAAGAATATTCTTTCCTGTTGGTGTAAAAGCCAAGTCAAGTTACTGTATGTACACTTTTTCTAGGTTTTATGATAGAATCATAGAATCATAGAATTAATTGGTTTGGAAGGGATCTTTTAAGATCCTCTAGTTCCAATCCCCATGCCTGGGCAGGGTTGCCACCCACTAGATCAGGCTGCCCGTGGCCCCATCTAACCTGGCCTCCAGAGAGGGGGCAACTACAACTTCTCTGGGCAACCTTTTCCAGTGCCTCACCATCCTCTGAGTTCTTTGCCCAGCTCGTATTCCTTGAGATCATGAAATTGACCAGCACGTGGTCGCTACATCCCAGGCTGCCTCCAGTCTTAACCTATTTAATGATCTCCTCTGCATTAGTGAGCACTAGGTCCAGTAATGTTTTGTGTCTAGTTGGTCTGTCTAATACCTGCAACAGGAAATTATCCTCAGTGAACTCCAGGCATCTCCTGGATTGTTTGCAGCTTGCTGTGTTCTTTTCCCAGCAGATATCTGAGTGGTTGAAATTCCCCATGAGGATGAGAGCCTGCAAGTGTGACACCATACTCTGGGATAATAGCATTATCCCTATTTCATGTTGTCCTTTAATATGTGTTAGAAAGCTGTGAAAAGCAGATAAGAGATCTGTGTTGCAGAAATGTAGTAGGAAGTGCTAAGTTGTTGTGTTGGTTGTTTTTTTTTTTTTGTTTTTTTTTCAATCAAAAGAAATCTTTGTTGAGTATGCTTAATTTGAACTTTTTTTTTAAATGGTCAGCTTTAATGGACACCATGAGTTGGCCATAGACTCTGAACAAGCTGAGTTTCCAAACCTCGTGGTAGTTTCTAATTTAAAGTTAGTCTGAATTCAATATAGAAGAAAAAAACATTTCCTTAAAGGCAGAGGTTTTTTGTACTTTAAGGCATAATCATAATATCATTTGTAGGTTTTAGGAATATTCTAGTGAAAAAGTGCAAATCATATATAACCAATTTTCTTATATATACATATAAAAGAAAACCACTGATATTTTAAATCTCATGCCTAGAAACTCAGTCTGTTATTAAAAAACAAAACACAAAACATCAGGTTACATTCTTACTGGCTTATTTGTCATCCATATATATGTGTGCAGAGTCTGTGGTCAGAATTAGCTGATATTCTTTCCTATTGAAATTATTCTTTCTTAGAAATTTTGAAGATGTGGAAATCAAGACTTTTTTTTTTTTCCCTGTAGCCTCTTTTTACTGTGCAGGGGTAAGTGATAAATTGATTTTGTATGGAAAACACGCAGATATATCTGAGAAAAAATGCAAGGAAAAAATACCTGTAATAGGAGCAGGTACAAAGCTTTTTTGTTTTTTTTTTCCTGTGCATGTTGCAAAAAATTTTAAAAATTGAAACCTCTAATATTATGATGAAATTTTAAATACCATTCTTTCTGGGTTTATTTTGTTGTATAAGATCAATCACTGTTTACCTACTTTCTCTAGTATGAATTAAAGCTCTCTTTGCATTAGCAAGTGTCTTTTTTTTTTCTGTAAAAATCACTTAGTAAAAAAAAAAGATATGTTCACAAACATAAGATCCAAATATGAGAATAATTTCTCTGGCCTCTATCTTTCTAGAATGTATGTTGCAATAGGTATTAATATTTTTGCAATTCAGGGATCACTTGCTACTTGAAACCTTCTGAATTGCTTCAGCTCTCTTTAGTCATGTTAGTGGACACAAAATGAGAAACTCAAAGACAGCACTGTATTACGATTTTTTTGTGCTTCCATAATAAACTGTGTCACCCATCTAACTGAAAAATTGGTCAGCATTGGTGTACAAGTTAAATGTTCAGCGGAAAATGTCTTCTTTTCATCGCTGTTTAAATCAATGGTGGAATAGCAGATTAACTTCTAGAATGTCCAAGTCATAGATGTTTCTTTAAATTCATGTTGGGATACTGTTTGCATTTCTTTTTTAAAGTTTCATTTTCTGTACATTCATTTGTCCCATTATAAAATCAGAATAGTTGTTCTGTTCTGTGATATGACTGATAACGTAATAATGCAGCAATGCTAAAGGTGTTGCTCTGTCAGTTAGCTTTCCAAAACAATTACAAAAGGCCTTTCACATTCTTTTTTTTCCCCCCTCATCTCATTCTTCAGAGGTGGTTCCCAGATTCAGGCGAGTAAGAAAATCTTTTCCTTAATAGTGTTTTTTTTTTTTTTAATTCCCCTTTGCTCTCCTTATATTTGCCTAATCATAAAAATAAAGTTGTTACTGATTCTTATAATGGAATTATCTCTGTTTTGCTTGAACTGCATTCAAGGAGATACAAATCCTTAATAGTATAAATTTGATGGCGTTGGTTTCTACAAAATAGACAGATACTTGACCTTACCATCCTTTAGCAGTTACTTTTCATGGTTAACCATGCATTACTAGATGCCTTCAGTTCTGTGTAAAAGCATCTATTATGTCCTTTTGGGAAGGAGAATTTAAAACCTTGAAGTCCCATGCACATACCAAAAGAAAAGGTGGGCGGGGGAGGAGGAAAAAAGAATAAAAAAGTCTAGACACCAAGGAGACACTATGCATAGTGGGTTTTTTTAATTTGACTGCTCAAAAAGATAAGTGGCTGAGAGAAAGTCAAGTGTTGTTTCTCTATAAATTGTGTGCCAGCAGGTTTATCGCTAAACATTGTAGATTACGTTGAGTGGAATAATCTGAAGGAAGAAAGGGAGGCTAAAAAAACAGGCTGGTAGGACTATTTTGACTCCACAATCAAACCCTCCTTGACTTTTGCCCTTTGGGTGGAAAGTGCTTATGTTACAAAACAACATGAGGTCAGCCTCTAGGTTTTGCTGTCAGTTTCTTGCTGATCTAGACTGAGGGAGTAGTTGCCTAATGGATTTGTGTGCTTCACTTTTGTGCTAAACACTGTATGCTGTTACTGTATGGTTGAGAAGAGTGACAGTCGCTTTCCCTGCAAAGTATAAAGGAGAAGCACACACTTTGAGAATGAAAAACTGCCTAGATGGGATTAAAGAGCTGCATCCATACACTGCAGGAAGATACCCTGAAAAACAAGTGGGCCTCCACTTTTCAAGTATCTCCTTCTCTCAAAGAAAGTCTAAAGAGTTAGACTATTTTTAAAGTTACAAAAGTCAGTATAAAAAAAAACAACAACAACTTTGTTTGGGTACACCCAGTTGATTTAATAGCGTTCTTTGGAAATTCTCTCTAATCCTTTTGAAAGTCTGTTTTTTGGTTTTGTTTTTTGTTTTACTAGGCTCTCATCAGGAGAGCCTAGGATTACAACTGCATGGTTAGTGATCCAGTGGTAGGCTCATGATGTGGAAGAGGTGTGGGAGCCCAAGTGTATTATTTAATGGCTGTGATACAGTGGAGGAGGCCCTTGGCAGGAAGCAATAAAGTAGTTACTAGGTAATGACTGTGAAGGCACCATATATAAATTTAAATTGATATATGTAAATCACTGGCTTTAGGATGCTCAAGCTGCCTCTCGGCACCCATCTTTCTTTACATAAGTAGGTATCAAATACTTACCGTTTTGATAAATGGTATGTAGCTAGCCTACATTAAAGATCTTAAGGGAGTTGAGCTCGTACAGTACTTTGAAATGTAATGGAATTTGGGCGCCTATGCTGTTTCTTTTACAAATGTCACTGGCTCATTTGCTTTTATTAAACTGGCTTTTGAAAATACTGCAAAGGCTTTGATATATTCTATCACAGTATGGAAGTAGCGTAGGCACAGGGTATCCACACAAACCAGCACATCTGACTTCAAACACTTGTTGGCAGAGGCAGAAACCAACACAAACCAATTGCAAGATGAATTGTTGAGGACTTTTTGCTTCTGTGTCTAATACTTGTGGTTTATAATTCTGGTAGCATATTTTGGATGTTTCTGCACAGAATGTATGGGCTAATTTGAACAGAAATGTTCCATGTTGCTCTATTACTTGGTGTACATAAATATTACTTTTAAAGTATATATTATAAAAGTGGAAAAAATCTGCAGTTTATTGGAGGTCAGACTCCTGCCAAGTATGCAATACCTAAATCATCGAAATATATATGAAAATGCATAAGTAACTTTTACTCTCGTATGTATTTTGTATTCTTTACAACTGTATCTTAAGAAAATACATATATTCAGCTAAGCAGTTATACATGATAAAAACATAAAATCTAGTGATAATCATTATTGCCCAAACATAGAATAGATAAAGCATATTCTTAAAACTTGGCTGAATTGAAGTATATTATATAGAATACATTTATACATACAATTCGAATACAGCTCATCTTGCTCTAGAATTATAAAACAAATTGTCATTGTGTTTCCTCCCAGAAATATTAGTAAAATAATGTGACTTTGTTAGGTTGCATTCTGAAACATTTGCCTTTCATTTGCAGTGGAAACCATTAGAAGGCTTTTCATGGCTACACCTCGGAGCAATATTATATTATAAATATATATTATATATATTATAAATAATATAAGTGTTAAAAACAAAACCCCAAACTCTCAGACATCTGTCAGGCTACACAAAAGAAATTGAGTTTTCATTGAGTTTTCATGTAAAACTGTACCTACTCTTCATTCAATCTGCTATACTTAAAGAACATAACATACTATCCATATTAATTTTCTGTGCTTGGAAACTGTGCAGCGTTGAGGTGCTGGAGCAGGTCCAAAGAAGGGCAACAAGGCTTTTGAAGGGCTTGGAGTATATGCCCTATGAGGAGAGACTGAAGGAACTGGGGCTGTTTAGTCTGGAGAAGAAGAGGCTGAGGGGAAACATTATTGCTCTCTTTAATACCTGAAAAGTGATTCCCGAGAGAGCGGGGCTGGTCTCTTCTCACTGGTGACAGGTAACAGAAGGAGGGGAAATGGCCTCACGTTGTGCCAGGGGAGGTTTAGGTTGGACATCAGGAAAAACTTCTTTACAGAAAGGGTTGTTAAGCACTGGAATAGGCTCCCTAGGAAGGTGGTTGAGTCACCATCCCTGGATTGGTTTAAAAACCATTTGGATGTGGTGTCGGGGACATGATTTAGTGATGGATTGTTAGAGTTAGGGTAGTTTGGTTAAGTTGGGGTTGGACTTGATGATCTTTAAGGTCTTTTCCAACCTGAGCAATTCTATGGTTCTGTTATTCTATGGTAAGAAAAACAAGTATAATAGAAAATAAGTGCAATCTGCTTTTCTTGAAAGATGTGTTGAATTAGGCCCCTGAACAGGTTTGCATATAAGCTTAGGTACATTCTGCTAGGATCGGTGATCACCAGGGCAACAGACTTACTTTGTTTGTGAAGATACATGCAATAAATGCCCAGTAGACAGTTGAATGAAATTGTTTTAATGTTGATGTGTAAAAGAAACAGGAGCAACTTAGAGGTAATTTTTTGCTAATATAATTTATTAGCTGTGAGTGCAAATTCTGCAAGTGTTCAGTTATAAGCTCACTTGTAAACTGGAAGGTCTAGTTGTAAAGTTAGGACAGGAGAAGGATCTTAATCAGAGTTGTACAAACCTGATTAATCAGCATGAATATATTTGTTGGCTGCCACATGTGATATATCATTGCTTTGCTGTGCAAACACAATTGAAGAGTGATCAAGAGCTTAAACAGGGAAGTAAGACCAGCAACTATAACAGTTTGCATCTGATAATCTAATCAATCCAGACAAGTTTTCATACAACAAGATTTCTATTTCCTGAAATATGCACTTTAAGAATTTACAAATATAATTGTCTAATGGTTGTAGGTCATAGACATTTGCAGTCTTTTGTTCTGTTGTATCAGTAGAAGCTGCAAGTTCTCCAGGGAGCATAAGCTTCCTTTACTGAAATTGCAGTTTGAAAAGCATATATCAAATATACCACACATTTAGCACAGAACTTGAAAAATAGCATCTTATCTTGGGTAATTGCTTGTAGTTATTTAGGCAGTTCTTTCTTATGCAGCCTGATTCTAATAGCCTAGAATCAATACTTTCGGGTAACAAGCAACCTACTACTCATGCATTTTTAAATGATATATCAAATGATCTAGGAAATTTTGTTGATTTATTGAATTAATTATAGATGAAACTGGAACTTGCAGAATAGCAGTTTCCAATTTTATAACATTCATTGAAATAAAAACACCTTAAGCTAGTTCAGATTAACCACATATGTTGCTCTTAAATCCACTGAATAATTTCAGTGATCATTTGTATCTATTAATTCACGTATTTTAGTATGTGTTTGGTATGCTGCAAACATTGGTTTTTAGTAGTTAATCTCAATGAATTCAGCTCAAAATCTGAAATGCATTTTTGGCAGTGTCTCTTGGAGGAGAAGAAAGATTCCATTCAGTGAACTTGCATCAATTTGATGGAGGCTGTGTTTTGGATTATACAGCTCTCTTCCAAGAATTCCAGATGATTGAAATAATTTTTAAAAGGAAACTTTCTTTTTGGCTTGAATTATTTTAATTGTCATCTTTATATCACAGCACAAAATGTTAGGCAAAAAAATGCCATTCATGTGCTAAATACTGGAATGCATGCTGGAACATACTGCTCAAACTCTGTATATTGGATTGGATTTGGTCTTATCATGGACAGAAGGTAAAAGTCATCTTCTCAATAGGGTGTTTGGGTCTCCAAACTTAGATGCAAAACCACACAAAAAAGAGGCTAAGTTTGAGAAGGGGTAGTCAGTATTATTGGAATACTTTGAGATTTGCATAGTTTTGGAGAGATGCTGACATTTTTTCTGTATTTTTTTACATGTCGGGTATCTCATCCTCTTTCATTCATTATGTCATTGTGGTGGTCATACACAGCTGCACTTGAAGAACTTTCTCCTGCGTGATTTCCTTATTTCATGTCCAAGCAAGTGGAATCAATGTTTTTTTGTGGTTTTTTTTTTTTTTTTTTGTTTGTTTTTTTACAATCCAGTGACTAAAATGGACTCTAAATAAGTATGGGATCTAGCTAACTTTATCAGTAGTCTGTTGGCTCTTAACAATGAGCACTCACAGCTCTGCAGCACTATAGTTAACTTATTTTCCTTCTTCATACTGAACTTGATCTGCAGTGATTCTCTAAAGCAAATTTTAATAGCAATTCAATTGTCCTTCTCCTATCCAGAAATTTCCTTTAAAGCAATAAAAACTCCTAGTAGCCTAATTCAAATGAGTATCCAGAGTGTTAAAAATCCTAATTACCTGAAGGTAAGCATTGTCTAGTGTCAGAAATGAAGTCTACAAACTTTGTCAATTAAATAAATTCTTTTTAAAAATCTTAATTTTTTTAATTTTTAATTATTCTCATAGTAAGAGTGAAAGATCTGTTCAAGAGACTGGGCACTAGAGGTGGTGCCATTAAAAGCTTGTTCTTTCACTGTGCCACAGCCTCAGTGCAGATGATAGGAATCGGTGAGTTGAAACTGTAAGGTATGAACTAAAATGAAAGTTTGAAAAGAAAAAATATACAGACATGGTGTGTATTTATCTATTTGATTCCGGAAAATAATCTTTAATTTAGAAATATTGCACTGTTTGAGCTGAAGCCTTCACAAGTACTGCAAAGTGATGAAATGTTTAAGATTTTTGCTAACTGTCCAGGAATATTCAGTAGCTAAAAAATAAATAGCAAATGGTAAGGGAAGGAAATGGAATTTTAAGCCCCATTTAAAATTAAACCTTGTGTTTATTAGTATCAATCCATAATAGTAATACTTGTATTAGAATATAGTGTTACCAACAGGCAACATTTGGTCTACTTGGACATGCTGTGAGATCCAGGCAGCTGCTGTGGCTTAGCCATTTTTAAATACTTAATAAACTGGCGCTCCTAAACCTCACTTATTTATTATTATGGATATAAAATCCCTGAAAAGAAAGCCAGATGTTTAGAGAAAACAATTCTGTCTCAGGGTTTTGAGCTGTATATCATGCTTTTCATTATAAGATTTCCTATTCCTTCTGCCAGTATTCGTATTCTTTATATTTTCTGATAAGGCTACCAGAAACCTCACAGTTCATCCATTCCCTACATACATGAGTTAAATGGAAATCACAGAGAAACGGAATGCATGTAGTTTAAGTGTTTGCTTCAAGGAGCTGTGATTTTTTTTTGAGAGTTTTGTTTTTATTCAACAAGAGCAGAGTTATTCTTTAGTACTTCTAAAATCATGTTCAGATGAAATCCCAGAGAGTAAGCTTAGCAGAGTTAATCTTAAAAACACTGTTGTAAATAATACATCCAGTAACAAAACGAATTCCATGTGACTTTTCTCACTTTCTGCCTTCAGTTAAACATTGTTTGCATTGTCTCTGAAAAATTCCACCAGCCTCAGCTTGCATATGTTTCTCATATGTGTCATCCTTTCCTCACTGACAGTGCTTAATGTCTTCATCTTTACTCCTCCTTTGAAATCTCTCTAGCCTTTCAAGGTTTGTGTTTGTGTGAGTTGGATGGCGACTCTCATTGGATTTCTTTTCCTTTTTCTACTAAGAAGCTTACAGCAGCACATTCATTACATGTGCATCACAAGAAGGTTGATTGTTCATCTCCAGCATTATATATCCAAACCAGGTCTCATTGGAAGGAGCTTTATAATATTTAAAATATCTGTTTTTAGCAGTGTTTCAGATGTTCATATGTAAAATGTGAGCTAGTACCTCTGTTTGCTTAATGGTAGAAGTTCTGTGGCCTTAAAACAGTCCCGCCTCACCAGTGAAAACTGTTGCCAAGTTGTCAGACATTTGTCATTCATTTATACCATTTCATTATATCTTCTGTGTGGTATTCTAAATCAATGGCACTTGCTAAGAAGTTTAGAAGTTAAAATTATAAATTATGAAGAAATCAGGGCCTCGCAGAAAGCAACTGCATCCTAGAAAAATTTGCTGTTAAATTATACATAATGGTTTTAAATGAAGGAAAATAAATAAAGAAGCAGCTGCTTATGGAATAAAAAGCCCCAGGACATCAAAATTGATTCAGTCCAGCAAAGGCATTGGATCAGAATACTGGAGAATCATAAAACTTCAGGAAAACCAAATGAAACATAATTTAGTAAAAGCTTAGATACATTCATCCCTTGACTTGATCCTTGAGATACCCTGAAGTGCCGTATTTCATGCGGCCTAGGCTAACACCAGCAATTGGGGAGTAGGCATCTCAGGTTAATTTCTGAGAGACTTAATAAAATTGTCGCAAGCAGTTTTGGTAGTGAGCAAGGAGAGGAGGAAAAATCCAAATAGATAGGATCAGAAATTCATTTGAAACTCAGCTGACCTTTTTACACCTTTGATTAGATTGTTTTCTCATCAAATCCCAGTTTCCTTGAGATCTTTGAGACTTGAAGTTGTCTCCCTAGTTTTCATTGAACAAGAAAAGGAAGGGAGAGAAGGAGAGAAGTGGGATACCATTTGCTCTGGGGGCAGACAGGGAGTCCCTACTTGTGCTAAATTTCATCTGACCCTGACATATATGGGCTACCTGGGATCTACTGATCAATGCCACTTTCAGCTTCTGGAGCCTAAAATTAGAAAATTTTAGTTATCTTTGGGTGATTTTGTTTGTGTGCTGAAATAGTCAATTTATGTGCATCGGTACTGCATCATGTAGACAACGATGAAAAGGCTGATATCCACCACATGCGTAATATTTTTCTTGTGAAGGTTTTTGTTTTTCTTATTCAGAGTTCCTTCCTTTTCACTTGGCAGCTGCTGTTTCAATACTCAAAGCAGAAAATGCTGTTTACGTATGTGTATATATTATATGTATGGAATGGTGTGTTTTAAAGACTGCAAAGATTGAGGAGGAAACAGGGAACATGGGTTTATTATTCAATACCTGTAATAGATCTTAAGATAATGTAAAGAAAATAGCATAGCAAGTAAGTCATTTAGCTTTGAAACAAGCATGAGGAGGGAAGGTTGTTTTTTATTTGCCATGGCAAATCTAGGTAAAATCAAAAGAGTTTATCCTAACAAACGTTTACCATTAACAGCAGTTTAAACATATAAGGTAACACAACATATTCATTTTATTAACCTTTTCACTCTTCTAGATGTGTTTTCAAATACATTTTCCAGGATTGATGTTATAAATGCTTCCTTTTAAGATTCTGAACATACTCTTATGAAACATGTGGGTTCATGCTCTGATTTGTAGGTTCCTTTCAATGGAATAATCAGCGGTTAAAAAAGGATTTGATATTACTTGAAGAATGCTAACATCAGAACACTTAATTTGAATATATAACCTGAAGTATCTGTTTCTTTATATGAAAGGTGGAGTAGCATTGTAGTTATTGAGGATCAGGGGGTTTGTCATCTTATATTTTTAAAGACAGAAGTTCATATCAGTGTAGCATTTCCAGCAGCTGATTGCAATTTGCATTCTTTTTTCTTTTAATTAATTTGTGCAGTCCATGTTTTGTTTTCTTTTCTATTGGGGTGAGATTGCTGTTTTCTGAAAAGGTATAGGTTAATATTGTTTTAATATTTTCAAAATATAACACTATTATTGTAGCATAAGTGGAATTAAGTATGTGCGTAAGATGACTTTCATAACTGAAGGTTTTTTCATTTGTTGTTTTTTTTTTAATCTTTTTCTCCTCCCACAATTGTTGAAGGTGCCGTCCCTTCAAAAATAAAGGGGTACTTTGAAGATTATCTGTATTTAGTACTCAGAATTTTTCTTAGTCATATCAGTGCAAAACTAGATCTTAAATTCTGGTAGTACTTTCTGTGATGAAAGGCACTTCCATATTTACTTTTTTTATTTAGAATTTTTGTTCCAAATCTAAAATTAGTAAGAAGAAATCCAAATTGTATGATTTTGTTTGTCCAGTAAACCTGAATATATATATATTGTGCATAGGTTTATATGTAGGTTTATAATCTAGGTTTAGGTATTAAGCACTTTTATTATAGATGGCAAATATATCAGTCTGTAACATCAATTATACTACAGGTGTATCTCATTAAATTTTACCATTTGTACCATGCATGACTGTTGATTAAAAATAAAGTAAAATTCAGCATTAGTGGTTGCTTCTGAAATAATTAGTGTCTGAGAAAGGACATAATCTACACGTATTTTCTCATATTCACCAATCACACCTCCTATCACACTTCCAGCCTTAACCAAAGGTTTGTTTCAAGGAGAGAACTTGTCTACAGACTCTGGCACGCACAGGTGTAAATGAAAAGCAGATTTCTGAGCCATGAGCCCCATAGCTAACAACTTCCTGGCATAGCTGCTCCTGCATTCAGTATGGGACTTCCACTTCATTAAGCACACTCATTGTATGGCAAGGTAAGGACTACTCCCTAGGTGACAGTTTATAATGAATCCTAAATGTTGTACTGACATTCCAAGCTAGTACTTAATAGTATAAACTAGCATCTAGCAGTACCTAACTAATTACTCATCTTTGCTGGGAACTGGCATGTTTAAAAGGGAGAAACATAAATGTGCTGTATTAATATAGTTCCAGAACTGTGCAATTGTGGGTTGCTTTCAGATACATGATTAAAAATACCCAGAGTCTAATCAGATCTAAAAAGAGGTTTTGTAGTATTTCAGGAGGCTACTGAGGTTTTTAGGCAAATCTTTTGAGCATGAGGCTTACTTTAAGATTATGAAAGCCTGGTTGCTTTCAGCCAAAATTTGAATGTTCTCAGGCACAAGGATATCTGACACTAGATTATTTGAATCAGATTGTCTAATTAGTTGCATTAACAAGTCCAGTACTTTGGACTGAAGATGAGCCTGCACTAAAGTGGTTTTGGATCTCTAATCACTGCTTTGAAGTTGAGAATTTCTGTGAGGCTGAAGTTTTTGATTAGACACATCATTTGTGCAGGTTACTTGCAAACAAATCTGGATACAGATTTGCAGAAATAATTTACAGTCAAGATATAATGTAAATTGTATGATTTAATGTTTTGAAATTAATTGTAACTATGCTGTTATGTGGTCGATATTATGCAGAGTAAAGCGGTTTGCAACCCTTAGTTAGATTAATGTGCTTTTCACCAGGATATCAATAAAACACTAATGCCAGCCTTGTCTGTGAATAAAATACCTATAAACACAGTATATAACACGTTTTTACATAGTTGACCTATTGAACATTTCCACATGTTTTTCATTTATGTAGAATTGTTCTCTCTTACCAAACTTCATTTAAAACAAACAAACAAACAAACTTGATTTAAATGAAGCAGACACCTTAAGTACTTAACAAGCATAGCTGACCTTCTTGGGGAATTCTCCAGAAAAGACTGTAAGCAGCTGCTGTTCAAGGTGTGCTTAGATCTGTTTTGTGGAATTAATAAGGTAGAGGCATCCTCAGAAGAGCTTTTACAAGTGCAGTGTAAAAGCTAAACATAAGGTATGTATTGGCACTGGTCAAAAAAGTGTGTTAGTGGTGCATATAATTTCCCCACAGTTATGCTGTAGTGCATTCATATGCACAATATATTGGTTAACTGGTAATAGGAAGCTATAGTTTTCTTTAGAGATCAGAAACACAGACTTCTGGCATGTCACATGAACATGTGCATAATGTAATAATTTAAACGTGTGACTTTTAAGGTAGATGTGAAACAAGGGTGTTCAGGGTGAAAGATCCTACAGCTAGCTTTAGAGTTAAGAGGAAAGGCAGTAGGTGCATTAACTGAAAATAGACAGTATAAATGTTTTAAGAGGTTGCTTTTGTTCTTTTATGTGCAAAACTAGAGATCTACAATTCATACTTATTCTATCCCTTTCACTCTCTTTTTTTCTCTCCCTTTATTCTTCTTTTTCCCCCTCCTTCATTATTTCCCCCCTTCCTCCTTCCCTCTTTTTTTTTTTTTTTTCCCCTTACCCCTTTTCTGGGGTCTCTGGGGAAAAACAAAAACAAAAACCTTTGGATAAGTTTTTATTGCTTTTTCCTGTGGGGTTTTGTTTTTTTTTTTTCATTTATAAAGTTGCTTCATAGTTTTTCCTGTTGCATTATACACGTTTATTAGAGAAAAAATGCAGCTTTGCATGTTTCTTCTTAAAAAGGAATCATTTGTTTCATATCTGAGACAGAGAAAAACTACTGAATATGAAAAGTAACAATATTTTCTGTTACAGTTAATGGGTCAAAATCTTTGAGAGAATTAGTCATCTTTTGTTATTTTAATTGCCTTTATTATGCGTGATTATACGTCATTATTCTGGCTACTGAAAGTACCATCTTTTGGCCTGATGACAATTTGTGCTCTAAATATTAGCCAGTTCAAGGTGTATGCTCATTTCCTTTTGGTAATAGGACCAACTTTCTTTGGCTTATAAATCCCAAAGCAGTTTAAATATAAAAATAAAAACTAGGCATGATTTAGCCATATTGTGACCTTGTTGTTCTTTGGATTCTCTTCCCTTCTTGTAACTAAGAACTTTCAGAACAACAGATGTTTTAAATGTACAACATGAGATTTTGAAAACGAGCAAACCCAATGAATAAATTACAGATTTGAAGCTCTGTAAACTATCTCTGTACTAGAGAAATTATGTTCCCAATCATTGTGGTATAATACATATCTTGTGCTATTTTAAAACTTCTTCCATTACAAAGTAAAATATTCATAATATTCATACACAGGTTGTGTCTATTTTGAAATCCTTAGTTTGCGAAAGCCATACACTTTTTCAATCAGTGGTTAGGCTACATGCTTTTTTTTCCGTTTATTTTTTACTTTTTCTTCTTTTTTTTTTTTTTTTTTTTTTTTAATTTTGGACAGGGCTATTGTAAGTAGGAAGTCAGAGTAGATAACTGGCAAAATTTATGTAGAAATGACTGCATCTGTAAAATCATGAACAGTTGGAAGGGAAAGGACATTTTCGTCTGACATTCAAACTCAAAGACTTCTGTTTGCTGTGCAAATCTGCAGAACCTATAGATAAGCCCTACTTCCACCATACTTGTCAGTGAGTTGGCAACATAACTTCTCTGTGGAGTGTTCTTCCTCTCCCCAGATGTCAGCAGCATTCATATTAGATGCTAGGGTTCACCCTTTATAAACTATTATTTTGTCTTTAAAATAGGCTCTTATTATGGCCACAACTACTGTGAATTGTTTGTTGAACCCTGATGCAAAGGAAGTCTGCAGAAAGTTTGCCACTGACTACAGGAGTCTTTGGATCAGGCTCTGGGCTTTTATGTCTGTAACTGTCATGGAAAATAAACACCGTACTTTAAGGAGCAAGCTCCAAGGTCTCCTAAAAGTAGCTTAAATAGCTCAGAGAGGAGCAGTATAATAACTCCAGCTTTCATATAGTAGATTCTCACTAGTTTCACATCCCAGTGATACTGCTGGGACTCCCAGATCACTGGTCAACAGTGTAATGATACATGGCAAATTACCTAGGTAATGGCAGTAGGATAAATCACCTCCAGCCAGTGCTGGCTGGCCAAGAGAGGGGTGTGCTATGTGTTAGCTGGAAGCAGTTCCCCAAAGACAAAATCAAAGGGAAAACAGACTTGAGAATTTTTTTTTTTAAACTTAGTATGATGATTAGTGGTCATTAGCGACAGTGATTTATTTTTTGAGTGTAGTGAGTGACTTTAGAAAAGCAAATGTGAATGTGTAACTTTTTACAGAAATTGCTGGAAGGGATCGGAGATTTCACAGCCGTTTTCATCTTCAATACAGAATTTCTGTATTCTTCAAATAAAGCAAACCAACTTCAGTGGAAAATATTCAGGAAGTTCTTGATAACTTTCAGTGCTATGAACCAGACATGGTGGCTTGGCATTATCATTTTCATGAGAGAAAAAGGAAATAAACAGCAACTACTCCCAAACCTCTTAAATGTTTTGCTGGGGTGATGTGAAGGTGAAGGTCAAAATGCTGCCACTCAGTAGGAATTGAAGGTGCTGAATATATTACAGGATCCTGGCAGAAGAAAGTGCTGTGATTAGTCTTAGTGCAGACCTCTTCCGGAACCAAACCAGAAAGTCAATTAAAGAAAGTCGCAGAAAAGTGTAATGTTTTTTTCATATCTCAACCCAGAAATGTATGACTTCTGAGTCACACCTGATGCTCAGAGTTAGTTGTGGGAAAAGTGAATGTAGTTTAGACTGATGTCAATTACAGTAATAATAATTTGTGTCCTCTTAGAATGTTACTAGATATTTTTCTGACATTATAATGAATCGTGCTAGTAAATTGAGCAGTTAAAGGAAGGCGTTAATGGCATGGAGGCACATTGACGAGCATTAAGCACATCCTGTGTTAGGCAGTGATGTATGAGTCCATGGTGATATTTTTGGAACTTCCTTTGTAGAGTATTGTTGAGTGTTAGAATTATCACCTCTTTATGAAGATACAAGGCATGGTGGGGGGAGGTGAGTGACTTAGCCATCCCTGTTACAGAGTTCAAGTTATATCTCCAGTTTTTTTTATTCTGGGTATATGGAAACGAGCCATAGAGGCTTCCATCATCTTTTATTGATCATATTGTCGATTTTATACTGTTGTGATCTATGTGGGTTTTTTCAAATAATTTTGAAAATAAATAAACCCAAGACTCTTGCTCTTTTAGTGCTGTGATTTACACAGCAAATTTGGTTTTTTTTCCAAGCAACCTGAATACAGTGTGGTAAGAGAGAAGTAGATATGATTCATCATCTACTGTAAAGTGTGAACAAACAATACGTGCATTCTAAAGATGAGTAGAGGCTGAATGACCGAAGATTAGACTCAAGAAGTCATGGAGAATTCATACCAGCAGCAGAATAAAATGAACCTAACCTGGTGTTCGATCAAAGGAGCCCTTTCACTTTCGGTAACTTTTCACATGGGTAACACTGTTGATGAATCTTAATCTTCACATGATTTTCAATATTTGAGTGGCAGACGGACTAATGTGTCTGGAAATTCTGTTGAACTTACTGTTGTGGCACTGAATCCCACAGGCCAGTTGTGCTAATGAAATGAGTTGAAACACATATTGGTGTTTATAGAAAGGTACAATGATTTCTACTTCTGGCTAAATACTGTCCAAATGCTGCAGAGGATTAGTCAGATTTTTGTTAACAGTGCAACTAGAATAAAAACAGTAGCATTTGAATCTTGTTTCCATCTTAGGTGACAGTCCTATCTGGAACAGATCCACAATAAGTTTGAAAGGTTTTGAGGGCTTCAAAGTCCTTTATTTTTGCTGAGATTTCAGTATGGTCATGGCAACCAGAGCTGGGTTAAATGTCTGTAACTAAATGTCTGTAGATTCTTTCTGTACAGAAAAACAGATGAGTGGAAGGAGTTTGAATTTTCTTTTCTGAAGAGGTTTTCTTTATGCCTGAATAGCGCACAGGGGCTTCTACACTTTACAGACTTTGTGTTGCTGAAGTAATTGTCTTACAAAAGTGACCCTTCTCTCTCACAAGGAGTACACAGAATGCCTTTTCTTTCTCTATGAATTTCATCTCTAATGGCCCTTCTTCTAGTTCCATCCAGCTCCTGTTTATATGAAGATGACTTCTGCAGCCTCTTGACTGACTCTTCCCTCCCCATTGGAATATTCTCTTTTTGGAAAACCACCAGAAATCTCATGACGTTTTGGGTTTCTGACATTGGTTCAGTGATTGGTGGGATCAAAGACCCTCTTGAGGTTCTTTGTTTTTTAAAGATGAATTTCTTGTGAGAATCTGAGTGAAAGAACCACCCAAATGACTGCCTCAAAAGGGGGTAGTGTTTAAATTTGCCGAGGATATCTGGTTCATTTTTTGTTGGTTCTTTTTTTTTTTTGGAGCCATTCTTACTAAGAGCTTAGTGACTGTGTCAAGTACAGAAATACAGGTCTCATTTCCATGATACTAAAATGATAGTATATTTAACATGACTGATCTGAAAGGTTGAAGCTGTGCTCCCAACAACAAGTATGTCAACTAGTGGTTATAGTGCTAGGCTGTCTCTGCCAAAGTTTACCAAATGCCCATTGTTTGGTAATGTTAACTTCTCCAACATGCTTCTGTGCAACTGGAAGCAAGAATATTCTTTCTTTGCATCCTGCTTTGATTATTTCACTGACTCTTTGACTCCTTCTTTAATTTTTCTTCCAGTTAATGAGAATATACCTTCTACCATTATAAAGTTTTTCATGTAAACTAAGAAAGCAGATGGAATTTTCAGTGCAGCCTAGATTATCTAATTAAAGAATGGTTAGGATACATTTCTCAAGCAAATGTTATCTTCAGTAATTTCAGAGGGGAAAAAAAGGAAAAATCAAAGGTTCTTGTTGAATATATAAAGTGGAATACGTTACATTGCACTCCACTTAACAAACTGGATTTTTCCCCTTAGCGCATTGATTGCAATTTTGTTTAACTGCTTTGTTTGCATGAGACTGATACTACAGTCATGCTGAAAAGGGGAAGAGTAAATTTAAACTGAAAGGAAATCATGGCCTAACAATTACAAATGTTTTTCAACCAATGTTTCTGAAAACCAGATGCAAAACTTGTTAAAATGCAACCTATTTTTAAACCCAGACAGCTGGCTCAAAGTATCAAAGGGAGAATTTTGACTTCACATCTATGCTTCAATGAATTTTAATTATCCAAAATGCAATGTTTACAGGAAGAGAGCAAGTCAACGGCCTTGGAGGAGCCAGTAGACTGATAGGTAGGGAATGCCTGGGGATCTGGGGAAACAGTAGAATCCAGCACTTGGACTGAAGACTAATTTCTGAGTGAATAATCTGTCCAGAGGCATTTTTGTCATCCTTTGTTCCCATTTTAGAATCTGACAAATTTACATTGTTTCAGGTTTAAAAGATTGCTGAAAATGTTTAGATGAGTTCTAAACATATTTGATCTGTAGCATGAGATCTGAGATTTTAATGCTGCTTTTCTTTGGTTTGTGTCTTTTACCTGATTCAGTGATAATTTTCATTTCTAGGTAGTTTCAACAAAAACCCAATCTTCTAAAATCTTAAGGACTTAGACTTTTTTTTTTAAAGTAAGTTTAAGAAATGAAGATTTATTCTGCAAGGCTAGCATAAGGTGGAGCAGCATCCTTGCCAACTACAGAACATTTGTTAACAATGTTTATTATTATAATGCTAAATGTATGTTATTATAAACTTTGCATGAATAATATTTTTGTGCAAGTTACAGCACACAACAAGGTGTGCATTATTATACAGAATGTCTTTGGCCAAATGACCAAAATGGCTTGAAAGCTGGAATTTTTGTATTCATCCACATGAATGTGTTCATACTGTTAAAATTTTCCAAAGCTAATTTCTTCTCAATGAGGAGAGAGAGATTAAAAAGGGGAAAATGATTCTGTATGACTCTTTGTGGTGCAAAGAACTTCAAGGTAATGGCTGAATTGTAATTTATAATCTGTTCCCATTTTGTTTTGTTTTTTCAAAGCAGCTACATGTTTAGAGTACGTAGTAGTTCAAGAAGGAAACAGTTCTGCTTTGTAATCTTGAAAGAGCTTATCTTCAGTGATGTGTTAAGAAAAACATTAGTGTTACACATCCTGTCGATTTTCAACTCATACAGTTTCACATTGTTAAAAGTAATGTAGACTATTAGGCAGTGTTAGTTCTTTCATAATGTATCAAAGAATACTGCTATGTACATTCTATATGATAATTAATTTGTCTTTTAGCTCCCAGTATGGTACAGAAAAAGAAATATGAAATAATTAAATTAATGCTTTTCACGACTACAGATTCAAATGTGGTTGTTTGATCAGTGCTAGCTATTTAGGCTCTAGAGTATACAGAAAAGTAGGTTTGGATGAAACTCTATGATGAATATTTTATATAACACGGTGTATTACTTTCTGGTTTTGAATTCTTTGTGATCTATATCAAAGGAGTTTATTTTAGTGTCCCAGAGCGGATACCTAATTTTTGTACTGTAACTGTAGGTGGGATGAATCAACTTTCTTTTCCCCCCACTAATGTAACAAAGACAAGCGGTAGGCAGAAGTGAAGCTCATAACAAATTAAAACAGTATTACAGCATTGTACATTATAGCTGTGAAAGAAATAGTGCCTTTAATGAAAAGCCAGAAATTCACTGAATATATTTTTCTAAAGTCAAGGGACTTGTGACCATTTAAGTGAGCTGAAGATCTGACCCCTGTTCTGGAGCAAGTGGGGAGGACCTTTCTTTTTTTTCCTTTTATTTTGTTACTGTTTCAAAAATGCATGGTGCTACCATATATTTGTGTGCCAGTCACTTTTTGGAACTGGTGTTCATTACAGTTGCCCATGAAGCACATAAAAGATTTGATAATTGATTATTGTTTGACTCAAAAATAACAAATTAAAAATACAAAGCAGTTCTTGCCAACTGAGTTATTGGCAGGAAGCCAAAACGTTAAACTCTAATATATATCTCAAAACTTGACATACAACTATGAAATGTATAGAGAGCTATGTTTTACTAATACTGTGTTGGCATAACAGAGTTCTGCTCTCCATCAAAGGGGATTCGATTTCCTGACATCATTAATATGAAAAGAGAATTTGGCCTCCATCTTCCTAAGACACCCTGTCTCCATTACCAATAAGCTACTGGTTTTCTTGGTCCCTTGACTTGAGTCTGAAAAAAGGAAGCTTTCCTTAGAATCAGGTAGTGTAAGTCAGTGCTGTATACTTAATCCATATTTGCTAGCGTAAGAAAATGCAATGGATTGCAACGAATGTAAATTGTCAGATTCTTAAACTGAATGGTTCCTTTTTTTTTTTTTTTTTTTTTTTTTTTAATTCAAGAAGAAGATTAAACCACTGGATAAAATTATGTGCCAATTATGTATAAACTTCTTTACCACTAGGATAAAGGAAGCCATAATTCTGTAGGCTTACATTTTATTGAGTTCATCTGTTTTCGTTTATAAATAGAATGCAAGAGAAGAAGAAATCTATACTGGTGGACAGTGATATAATGTGGCTTCTGTACGCTTGCAGTGAAATCAACCAGAACCCACAGTTTCTTTCTTTGACAGGTTAAAAGAAGACTTAGAAATGGCAAAACTTTTTAAAGAATGTCAGTCTGGAATGTTGTAGTTGTTAATGTCAGTCTTGAAAAAATATAGTTAATAAATCAGCATATTCAAGCTCCACCTTGGAGAGAGGAAATTTGGAAGGAAGAAAATTCTTTTAACAATTTTTCCAAGACTAATTTAGGCCAAGCCCATGAAGCTCCATATTTGGGACATAATTCAGAAAAAAGGCCACCTTTTTAATTGCCTCAGGAATTCCTTAGCATCTAATTTCACTATACAGAATGTTTAAACTTGTCCTTGTGTGTGGAGCCTTTCAAAATTACAACTTAAATCTAAAAGCCAGTACAGATGAGATGTTCATTGCACGAAAAAAAAAAAAGCTGTGACAATAAACCAAGAGATCCAAAAAGTACCGTGGTTATAATTCTTCTATTGGATGTCACTCAGACATTCACTGGCTTGAAAAGACAAATTTTTTTAAGATAGACTTGTTGATATTAACTTCATGTGAATGATATATATACTGTTAAATCTCTTTTCTATTTGGTACTCAACAGTTATCTTACATTACGCCGAAGTCTTAAAATTTATCACTGGAATAAATCATAATTAGGGTAGCAGCTGTTACAAACAGGAATGAAGTATTTAGTACACCTGTCACTAATAAAGAATTAATTTCCATAAAGTATATTAATCTAAGTATGAACATCTAGCTTGCTAATTGACTTTATGGTATATCAAGTGCAGGAGGAATATATTCTAAAGTACCCCCTTGGATCCCTGTAAGAGTAATTAGGACTGTAGGGACAACCTTGTGGTATTTTCATAGCATCATTAAAATGAAATGATTAGTCAAGTAGTCTTGTAGCAGAGCCACACTAAAGGAGTAGTGTTAGTTAAAAAGGGGGAGCTTTTCTACTTGAAGAATTAGTAAATCTATTATCAAAATGTTCATTTTTTGCATGTGTACAAATATATTAATTACATGAATTTGAAAAAGTATTGTATTTTACTAAAACTCAAAATTAAATAGCATTAATTTAAAGAACATATATACATATATGCTCTCCTCATCTATTTCCCAGAATATCCTCCTTGATAGCTCCGTATTTCACATGGTATTTGGCTAATAGTGAAGACCGGCTGCAATATGTTCAAACTTTCATTGTAAGAGAGTCTGAGCTTCAGTGAACATCTTTGAAGATGGGAAGTATTTTCCAGAATTGGGTCTTTATGTTGTCTCTGGTAATTTCAGCCTGAAATACGTGCATCAGCTTGTTAGCAAGTACTGTATTATGTAGCTGTGTGGCGCAGTGTGAATGGTAACTGCTGAGTTTTATTGTTGTGAATTTAGGATGTAATCATATTTCTCCTGATTTTGTCCAGATAGCTATTATCTTGGAGTGTGCATAAATTCCTCAGCAACTTTTTCTTTAACTCCAATCAAAAAAAGTTAAATTCTGAAAATATCACTTCAGTTTTTTATTCTGACACCACCATTGTGTTGCAGTGTGAGATTGTTCAGAGTGAGAATTGGCAAAAATTCACTGGAATAAACTGGGGAGCATAAGGGGAAACTGTTTACAGCCAAAATGCAGTTATGTTTTACTACTTAATGCTAAGTGACAACAAAGCATGTGTGGGCTTGAGGAGTCCAAGCAAGTAAGTGGATATGATTTCAGCTCAGGAAGCTTTGCTCTAGTGTTGGTAGCACAAGCAGTGGCAATGGGGTGACACAAGCTAGCAGTCCCCATGAGTACTGAGAAGCCTTGATAGATCCATAGCTGTTCATTGTTGCCACTGAGCTGCCTTCACAGAGATGCCCATCAAACCTCGTGGTACGCCTTTCTTCTCTCTGTGTATGAAAGAAGCAGAAAGACATAACAACCTGTGCCTTGGACAGTGGTGAGACAGAATTGTGAGATTGTGGCTTCAGAAGAAAGTAAAATGTGAGTTCAGATTGGGCCCAACCTTCATGGAAAGGCAAGTAACCTTATTAATGAAAAGTTGTTTTGAAGAAATATGTGGTTTTTTCCATCATTTTCTGTTTGCCATAGAAATATCTTGAAGATGAAATTTTGGCTTCCTGCTCAGGCCAAAAGATAGTAATGCTACTCAGGCAAAACTCCCAAAAGATAGGTCCAATAAAGATCTATTACTTTCTTGGATTGCCTTTCATAGACTTAACAGAGGTTTGGATGACCTAAAGTACATGAGCATTACAGTTCTGCTTGCTTCTCTGTAGTGTTCAAAATCATTCTTCTAATAGATGTCATAAATTACATATACTTGTTTAGTGCCCAAAGGGCTGCCTAGTAGCAAGAGTCTATTCAGAATTAGGGCCATTCCGGTTATTTCTCCTTGTTCCTCACCTTGTGGCCAGCACATGGGATGTAAGGAAATATAGGATTCATTATCCATGCCCTTGAACACCTGAGAGCTCCTTTACAAAGGTGAGCCATCTGTTTACTACAGAAAATAATTTTTAATGATTGTTTTTCAACACTAGAGTACCAAAGAGCAACTTTTTTAAAAGGTCAAAGTGGTTGTCTATGTTTCACTGCCATGGGAAATCCATCAGGCAATAATTTAACCTGTCTGCCTCTACACATACATATACAAGTCCCATATTGTATTACAAATCTGTCATCCACTTTGTATTTCCCCAAACAGTCTTTTTGACTCGTGAACTGTGTTTTCTTTAAAACTGTGGCCTGTTTAATTCTCTGTGGAGTCATACGAGAGGGAAAGTATTGCAGTGAATTGTTTCCAGAGTGCCTATGAATATAGGGATGCTTAAGAAAGGGAGACTTAATTTGTTTAACATTGAGATCTAAAACACGTATGCCGAAATTGGATGGATGTCCTTGTGGAGGGTCTCTTTCTGGAATTAAGATAATTATAATGTGTGCCAGCAAGGTCCTAAAAATACTCCCTTCATGAGGTGTAGGAAATAACATGATTTGACGTATTTATCTTCCCACTTATTTTGCTGAATCACTCTGACTTCCCTGAATAAGCCCAGATGCATACAGCTAATCCAATCAGTGGGTCACCACTCCAGTTCTGTGCCAGTTCTGTGGTGCTTAATTGAGGCTTAATTTAATCATGTGGACAGAATAGTAAGATTTTTTTTTTTTAAA